>CAXAKX010000829.1:105203-193140 GCA_963969525.1 Ontholestes murinus
GGTGTAATAATAATAAGTTTTTGAAATGTGTCGGGAATCAAAGGCAAACCTGCAGGTGGCACGAGGAAGAGATTTACAAGAGGGAACGGAAGGGAAAGACATAGTGTAATTAGTGGAAACATAGATGTTGAAGGAGAAATGGAAGAAGTGAGGAGGGGGTTACTAGGAGATTTTAGATGGGAAATGATGGAGGTAAGAAAGGATGCGACGAGAGAGAGAGAGGGAGGGATTATAGTGGGAGTAAGGAAAAGCAGGCAATCAGAGGAGGTGGAGTTTACGAAGGATGAAGAAGACGTGGGTTGGGTGAAGTATGATTAGGTAAGGCAATGGACTACGGTGAACTACAAAAATTGGAGGGTGATAAGAGAGGAGATAGAAAATATGATGATGATGAGGACAGACTTCAATGTGAGACTAGGAGAATTAGGAGAAGAGATAAACAAAGGGAGGAGATTAAGTCCCGGGATAATAGATAAATAGAATACAAGGATGAGAAATATTAAATGGATGTACCGAGTGTTTGTTTGTCAGTTTGCCTGAACGTCATAACAAATGCGTAATTATATTTTAATCCATTTTATGAGCTACCCATTACTCCCATTAGTAATTTGCATAAATTCCACATTATTGAAATATTCCAAACAAGATAATTTTCCAAAATGTGCAGCTGTCAGTGCAGAACAACAGGAGGGAAGAGATCATTACCTGTCCCAGGAATTTCGATGCCTACGTGACCGAAATAAAGCCGCGGTACTGAGGATCACCGTATAAAACCAGGCCCAGACCTTCGCTCCTTACCAGTCGTCTGCCATCAGCAGCGGCGGTCAGCCTGGTCGGTTACGCCAATTCAAGCCTTTTGACCTTCTTGTATATATTGTATATAACTCTGTCTTTCTTTTGAAATATATTTTCTTCTTCTTCTGGCAACATGTTTATTGTATACACATTTTCTCTTGTTCTTTTTTTTCTCACAGCTAGCCGTTGCTCATAAGTTGACGTGGCGTGGAAGCGTTGAAGCGGCTGTTAATCGATGGTAAGCCTCACCAGGGACCCCTATGCCGCCTCCAGTACGTGTTTGTTCCAGAGAGTACCGCAGTGCTACTTCCTTGCCAGTTTACCACGAGGACGTCTTCCCGGATTGGGATGGAAGGATGACATATGTAAGGCCGAAGGGAAGTTCGGTGATTGAATAAATGGCAGTGAAAGGGTGTTATAAGGGAGAAGTAAAGAGGATGTAGGTGGAGGATTCTGGGAGCTCAGACCATTAGCCATTGAAGGTAAAAATAAGGATTGGAACAAGGAGAGATGAAGAAAAAGAGTGTGAAGGGAGAGCGGGAAAAAGGCGTTGAGAAAAATGAGAAAGAAACTGAAGGAAATCAAATGGGAGGAACTTGGATCAACAAAAGAATTAAGAGAAGCTGAAGAAGGAGGAAAGAGCGGCTGGTTTGATGAAGAGTGCAGTAGGGCGAATGCGGAGTTGACGACGATAAATGAGTACAGGGGCAAGAGCAGGGATGAGAGAAGGTTATGGAAAGCGAAAAAAAGGTATGTAGAGGGTGTGAGGAGAAAAAGAAAAGGAGCTAAGAACATGTAAAAAATGAGGCGGAAATGTGGAAGATATTAAAGAGCGGGGGAAGGAAGAGGCTGGGGTAGATCTGGGGAATTGGACTGAGAAATGTAAAAAGAGAGCGGCAATCCAGAAGAGGTATGGAGGTAGAGAGAAATGGGAGAAGTGGTAGACTTCAAAAAAGAGGAAGTTGATAGAGTATTCGAGGAGCTGAAGAGTAGAAAAGCGCCGGGCCTGGCGTAGAGGATGTGATGGGAGAAAGAGGGAGCGTGTATGCGTTTTTTTTTTTTAGATCTGAGAGCGGTGCATGACTCTGTGCCAAGAGATTAATAGAGTGTTTGAAAAGAAGAAGGGTAAGTGAGAGAATGGTGGACTTTATAAGAAGGGCGTATGAGGAAACACGGAGCGTGACAAATGGGGGGGTAGGATAGGATATCAGGGATATATAATTTTTTAAATGGGAAACATGGGCTTATGATATATCGTTTGAAAGGTCTCTTCAAACTCTATTCAAAGTGCTCACCGCGAAAATCTTGGCAACACCCTAATCTTAAATGAAAGTTTATTCTAAACTAATCGAAATACAACACTCTTCACATATCTTCTTAAAAAGAAATCCAATGGTATAAGATAAGGTGATCTGACTATTCTATCGATCATCGCCTCCCTATCCAGCGACTTGGAAATATGAAGTTGAGGTACTGGCGGACATTGATTCGGTAATTTGGCGGTGCTCCATCTTGCTGGGACAAGTAGTGCTAAATAATTGTTGCCAATCAAATTCCCCCCCAAGGAAAAGGGACCAACCATCCCTGTCCAAGCATTAATGTTTTGATGATATTGTGTATGTTTTTCTCTCATCCATTGATGATTTATTATTCAGACTAAACGGGAAATAATGCATTAGTGTATGGTAATAAATTTTAATGATAAAATAAATTTATTTTTTAATATTACTTTTGCAATAAAATTGTAAATAATAGAGAATGAAGTGAGCTTTCAAACGATATCACAAACCCATACTTCCCATTTAAAAAAACTGGGGGTTTTAATTGTGACTCGAAGGGAGTTGAGGGTATAGATCACATTTTCCCGTTAAAGAATGTCAATTTTTAATTTAAATTTGACGTATTACGGGATTTTCTATAAATATATACTGTAATCGTAATCGTAATCGTAAACTCTGAATATATGGAGAAAATGGGCTATGTATTAAGAAAAGGGCAGTCTGGAGGGGTAGTGATTGGGCGGAGTAAGGTTTGGATGCTGGCATATGCAAATGTCATGGTGTTAATGGAGAGGGAATGGGAGGGAATAAAAGAAATGTTGATAACAGTAATAAAGGTAAAGAGTAATCTAGAGAAAACTATGGTTTCAGTTTGGTGAGTTTGTAAGAGAACGTCACGCCAATTATCAATAATTAAATTATAATTAAATTAATAAATTAATTAAGATAGCGACGGACAAGATTTTCAAAAAGAGCATGAATAGAATAAAGAAGAGATTTATAAGGAACGGAAGGGAATTACATAGTGTGATTAGTATAAGAAGAGAGCGGCAATCCGGAAAAGGTATGGAGGTAGAGAGAAATTTGAAAAGCGGTAGACTTTAAAAAAAAGGCTGATTTATTGCAGAAGTGGTCAAAGCAAAAGCCAAAGAAAAGTCAACCTGGAGGCATAACATAAAGTAATCATATGATTTATTTGCTATAAAACAAAATATAAATGTTATAAGATATTTTTAAGGTAGGTGTATTCGGAAGCCTTTAGTAGCAATTTTTTATGTACGTTCTTCTGTCTTCGTCTTGAATTGTGAGAAATTTGACCTATTCTAGGTTAAAGAAGAACAAAATTACAACCGAGCATGATAAGTTGTTGCTAAAACTTCTTATAAACAAAATAAATGGACACTTCAAGGAAATCAGAGAAAAAGAAAACGTTGTCTGGTGATATTGATAATAATGTTTTAGAGAAAGGATACAATATGGCATCTAAAACGCTAAAAGGTTTAAAGAAGACGAAGCAAAAAAGCAGGCAATTCTGACGAAATTTCGTTTACAAGCAACCAATTAGAAAACAGGAAACACATATGAAGTGAATCGATCGAAACAATAGAACTTATATGTATAGACATATAAATGGAAAGTTCATTAGAAAATTGAAGATCGCTAGGCTGATATCCATAAGAACCAAAATAGTAAATTCTGGAAACTGTTTATATTGGACATAAGAAATGCATTTAACTGAACCAGGTAAAAAGTTTTCCTGAGGCAGCTCGAGCTAATGGATGGATACATAAAGAAAGTAGCAGTTAGCTATTTTAAGAATATAAAATCACTTATAGCAGAACATATAGAGATTAGGATGATATGAGAGGTTCTACAGGGGTCGACGCTAGGCCCATTAGACTAACTTCTCAAACCCTTGGATTTACGGAAGCATATAAGAATTAGTGCATTGATAACACCAACATAGACATAATAAATGCATTTACCTGTACCAGACAGAACGAGATTTTAAGATAGTTAAGTATGTATGTAAGTGGTTACATTAGAAATATAGTAATTAACTACCTTAAGAATATGAAACTATTTATATCAGAACATAACAAAGATCAGACATCACCAGGGTCAGTGTTTGCTTAGTTTTATAATGACTTTTTAGAGATTAGTAGTGGTTTGAACTCTTAAGTTTAAAGGCTTAAAAGTGTATAGGAAACGTCATTAAAAATAAGAAAAAGAGGAATTTGAATTAAAGAAAATATACAAATATGACATAACTAATATAATTGAGGTCCTCTCTTCAGAGGAATATACGCCAAACTTAGCAAGAAAATGGTGGAACAACCTCCACCAAAGAAACCTCATGAGGCAGCAGTGGCATCAAGGCAACAGTAGGCAAAAGTGGAAGATGATATTTTTATGAACTCCATGTGCAATCAAAATTTTTGTAAGAAAGTATTGTTATATATGTATTTTGAATTTTATTTTGTAAATACAATGGATAAATATATATTATCTATCTATCAAGTTAGAGAAAATTTCATTTACAAGCGATGAAATAGAAAACAGAGATGGGTGAGGAGTGTTGCTCTTAGGTAAAAGGTAAATAATAATAATAAAAATAATTGATTGGTGCTAATAACTGAGAGTTTTAAACAGGTAATAAATATGAACTAAAAATTACAAAATTAAGATCCACATTTATCGCAAACAAATCATAGTAGAAAATAAAGTAACACAAATATCTAATAAATAATACAGAAATGCAAATATGTATCTACAAAATTAGCACAGTTGAATTAAGTTGAATTAAAAGGTCGCAAAAATATACAAAATAAATAAATAAAATCAGGTGTATAAATAAAAGTGTACAATCACAACATATAAGTAAAATACTCAACAAGTGCTTACACAATAAAAACATGTATCTATATATTTCAAAGGTTCAAACTTAGTTAAAAGCAAGAAAACTTGACAAGTTACTTTATGATAACAATAAATTATAAAATACATATAATTAAATAAATATGACAAATAGATTAACACAAATTATAAAATAAAATTAACATTAACTTTATTCTGAATTATCATAAAGGAATAAAATAAGTATTTAAAATTTACACAGGCAGCCAGATATTCAACAAATGTGTAGAATGTATTTTCCTCTAGGTAATCCTTGCACTACTGCTTAAACTGTAAAACTGATAGGTTTTGAATACTGAGTCGCAGTACATTAAAATGTTTTATAGCAAAATACCATGTGTCTCTTTTGGCCTATGATAGGCGTTATTTATTTACGCGAATATCATGTTTAGATCGTGTATCATAGGTGTAGTAGTTTTTATTGTGTTTATACTTATTGACATTATTTTTGATGAACACCAAACATTCCAATATAAAAGTACATGGTGTTGTGAGAATTTTTAGCACTTTGAAGTTTTCTCTATAGTCATCTATATAGCCAAGACCTAAAACTATTTGCATTCTGAAGATATCAGCTATGAGAGCAGAGTGTCCCCATAGTAGAATACCATATCTAATTCTTGACTGGATAAATGACTCATAGATATTTAACAACATTTTCGGGCGTATGGATCGACTCAAGTTCTTTAGAAGATATATATTTCTTGTAATACTCTGTTGAAGCTCAACGCCATAGCTTTCCCAATTAAGATGTGTATCTACAGTTCCTAGGAATTTAGTAGACTTATTTTGTGCACGGTGGCTTTGCTTAAGTGAAAAAGTCAGGTCCTCTGTTTTATCAGTATATAATTTTAAATTGTTTGCTTCAAACCAGACATTTGATTGTTCCATTTTAACCTCCATTTATATTTTTACATGGTCTGCATTGTTCCTTTGCACGAGATGGATGTGTCGTCCGCATACAATGTTGTTAACGAGTTATAACTTTTACAAGGCAGATCGTTAATATAAATTAAAAACAATAACGGACCCAGGATTGATCCCTGAGGCACACCATGGGACATTTTGAATAATTATTTTTTACAAATTTTTGACTTCTGTTTGGTACGTACGATGAAAGTAACATAAAACTAACCGGACTGAAGTTGTAAAATTACAGCTTTCTTAGGAGAATTGAGTGTATGACACAATCGAACGCTTTACTTAGGTCTAATAACTTACAACTTACCATTTCATTATTTTCAAAAGAATCGTTTGTATAATTTATTAATAAATTTAAAAATTCGAAAACGTTTGGTGAATCTACAACAATGACAACAAAACAAATTACTTGTTGAAACAACCATTTCTCTGGCTAATAACTCGACAGGTATTGAATGATACAAAAGTAATTTGCGTGTTACAAATAGTACAACTATGAAAGCAGCACTACTTTTCATATTTAGAAAAAACTTAATAGTTTTCTCCTTTAATATTTAATGTATCTATTGTCTAAAGCGTTATATTACTTGCAAAAATAGATATTTTTATTTTATACGATCAGCCAGCTGGTAATATTTGCGCGAATAAACATTACGTTTAGTTAATCATTCCGAAAATAATATTATCGGACAAACGAGAAAATTTGTTTACCGCAATGTGCAAACAGTGATACGAGCGCACGAGGATTGTTTGTCTGGCGAAAGTCCGTCGCAAGTATAATCCCCAGATGCGAAAACATGAAAATGAACGAAGACTACAAATATGTGGATTAAAAGCGTTATCGCGTTCCACGGGATGACCTCGTATTTTTACATTATTATTTATACTTTATCCTTTTATCCTTGCGCGTGTAAAATTTACTGACGTGATTCCTTAACATTTCTTTAATTGTGTCTTCCTATTATTTCATATTATATTATACTCTCTTGGAGAATTCCTCGAATAAAAAGTCCTGAAATATATGCAGGTCTCTTTGAATAAGTTTCTGGATGATGAATAATTAGACATTAATTATTATTATCTGTCAACAACAGCCACGGACGAGTTTCTATCTATTTTGGATTTTATCAACGTAAACAGGGAAACGGAGTTTTACTTTGGAGTTTTTAACACTTCGGGTAAACCGTAAATCAAGATATTGCCATAAAAGTGCCATCTTTTATCTTGGCGTTGCACTAGATCCCTCTTTGACTGGATCTAGGGCAACGCTGAGGAAATGATATCTTAATATAATGCAGCCAAGACTGCATTTTGAGAAGACATAGAGCCGGTGTCTAACCAAATAAGAAACATAATCAAAATATAATAAATTTTTTGAGTTTCGTGTGAAGCATGCATTCAATCTGATTACAAAATCTCGAAGGTTTTCTTTAGTGCAACCATCGGCCGTCCGTCTTTAAGAGATCATCCCTGAAGTAGTCTTACCAGCATCGATAGACTGTCTAGATATTTTTTTCTTTCAGCAATTCGACTTCTTCAGATGCTCCATTTCTTTAAATCCAACTTATATGAAATATAGAGAATACATTCTAAACACTTGATCCAAGCATGAAGCAAAGAAATCTTACTAACAAAACATGTCAATCTCTACAAAATGTCTGCAAAACATTTTTAGCGATTCTCCCGGGATGAATTCGATTTTGATACACACTTTTATGGTTGTTCTCCACACTAGTGACAATGCCAAGATCAACAAATTATTTACTAAGGACGCAAATTGGTGTTCCTTCCTTAACAATTCCCACTTCGACCTTTACGCCCATGACAATGGGATAACGCGAATTGAACACGAATTGAGGTAATACTTTTAGTTTACATGGGATGGCGGTAATATTCTTAAATTCGTCGCGTTTCTTCTGCTTCAATTAAATTAAATTCAATCTACCTTTCCTGGAGGCCATGAACTTGTCAAAGAGATAGTAGATGATGTCTGCTTGGAACATCTTTAACCTACTTTTACATGAATTCTAGAATTGTTGCATACTGGCTCTCATGCTTCAACAAGATAGATGTTTTCATCACATCCTTCTTGACAACAGGGCCGATACGAATACCGGAGCATTGTGGTTCCTTCAGATCTCCAAAACAACTTCCAATGAATAAAGGGTTGATGCCTGCACATAAACGCCACGTTCTTGTAATTTTATATTTGACAATGCTAACTTCAATTCTTTAGCCACTTCATCTCTAATAATGTACACTTCATCTAGCTTATGAGCAATAAACCAATTCAGGCCTGCAATAGCTTTTCCAACTGCGGCAATTTTCACATCCTGTGCTGCTTTAACATCTTTGTGCTCTTGGTAAGCATTTTGAACTCAAAGTTCTTTCATTAGTTGTGGCATAAGTAATGACGTAATTCGAGTGACAATAAGTGCCAGCCAGCAGCATCCTCTCTAAGTGTGCCATTCACAAATATGACATCAATTGTTGTACATAAGCCAGGTATGGCTTTAACTTCATGTACAGTTTAGCTAACATATTTTGGGAAAGGTTGACAATTAAAGCTAGAAGATTTCCCAAACTGGATATCAGGATTCTCATAGAACAAAGCGACATTGAAGCCTTGTTAGTCAAATTGAACGATACCAGATTGTGTTCTCTGCACAAACTCTAATTGAGTGTTGACAGCTTGGGCTTTAAAGCACACATTTCTCAAGAACCTTTTTGATTTTTAAACTTATATTTCCAAAAAGTCTAAATACTTTGAACGTCATTTTTGTCAGTTGGTTCTTGATTTCTTGTTTTAATGTCCCTGGCATTCTTTCTGGTCATAGTTTGCCAATCATAGAGCCTGTATATTTTGTTAAGGGCTACTACAAATGGCATTTCCCTCCTTTTCAGCGAGTTAATTCACTCTAAAGCTTCTGGTTCTATGCCATGCATAATGTCCACGACCAAGATTCCATTGTCACATAATGAAAATCACAGCTACGTAAATTACTGAAAGACTCATGGCCTGGTGTATAAACAATAAGTAGACTTGAGATTTTTAGTTCTATATCACTAGCCTCTTTAACTGACTTAATATTTTTGTAATAACATCTGTGAGCACATTTGTAGCACCAATTTGTTGAGTAATGCCGCCATCTTAAACATTTGTTCGTCTGAGGTTATCAAAGATTTGGGTTTTTCCTGTGTCTACATAACCCAGTACACAAACAATTGCAGCTCAAAGATTGTCCAATATTGTTTTTTCAGCTTCCCTTCGCCTTTGTTCAATTCTAGCTTTTGCTTCAACTCTGCGTTTCTCAGCGTCTGTTCTATAATCATTTTCATCTTCGAAATCTTTTAATTCAGACTCAAGCAAAGATGAAGATACTGAAGAAGCGAGTAAAGAAGATAATGATGACGAATCATCTTCTTCACTCTCTTCTTTAGTATTTCTTTTTATGTACTATTTCACCTACACCTTGGGATTCTAGTAGCACCGAAATTTCTTCAGATGGCTCTTCCTCCTCGGAATTCTTAGCATCCCAAGAATCCTTAATAACATCTTTAAGATTAGGCTATAGGGTTTTTTCAAGTACAATTAGTTCAACCTTTGTCTCCTTAGGTTTAGTCTTCTAAATAGTTTTTTCTTTAAATTAATTGGATGAGTTACGTGAAGATAAACAGTATTAAACCATTGATAATGGTCACTTTGTGTCCGAAATATATATTTGGTATTTCAAATAAACTGAGTGAAGAAAGGTTTTTAGTGCTTTATTTTATAATCTAGTTTTTTCTTGATTAATCCGTTGCTTTAATTTGTTAGGCATTGTTCTGGTACCTGGTCTAGGGTTTTTTGTTTTACTTCAGGTAATTCTAACCCTTTGGCTTTTCTAGTTAACTCAAGTGCCCTGGCTTTATTTGCATTTTGTTTTGCTGCAAAATAATAATATGTCTTTCTTTTCAAAATGTCACAAATTTGTACAAAGTGAAAAAAAGCTTGCCCTCTGCTTTTCATCTTTCCTTCCTTTCCGTTTCCTTTTTCTTCTTTTTATCTTTGCGTATTTTGCTCTGATCTTAAAGCTTCTATCGGACTTCCTCTGCTTCTGCTTCACGTTTAATGCGCTCTTTCTTGAGGCGCTCTTACATAGTAGCAATAGCTTTCTTACCAGGACCTTTTTTTAGTATCCTTTGCCTTTGCTATCATTCTCTGCATCATTGCCATCCTCTTGATTCCCCTTATCTGCTTGTTCTACAACTTCAGCCATCACCTCTAAACCCTTAGGCTCTACTTTCTTCAATTCTTGTTTCTTTTGTTTTTCTCTAAGCATTTTTCTTTCTTTTTCTGTGGAGCTGATTTTTCTTTCTGTCCCTGTGCTTCATCAGATACAACTGATGCCTCGTTGCTAATAGGTTTCCTTATTTTTTTTTTTCGCTTTCTTAGGCTCTTCAGTGGGAGTCTGCTCAGCGGAAGCTTTCTCAACCTTGACTCTATAATAATTCTAACTCGGCTAGTAACTAATCAATATATTCATCATCGTCATCCTTTTACAGTCAATTCTTCTTACTCTTCTTTTTTTTCCTGATGTTCTTTGCCCCCTTTGTCCTTTCATCATTGTTACCACCTTTATTTTTCGTGCCTTTCCTTTACTGGTTCACTGTCACCAACATCGTTACTCTCTTGCCGCTTCTCCTCGCCATCAAAATTAGCTCAAAACTCGTAAAAAAGTTGTCAAAATAAAAGACATGATTCGAAGGATTACTGATAGTCGAAACATTTTTTATAATAACGGAAGCACCCAATCCATCTAACTGATGTGCACCTTCTTGCTTTCCTTCATACAACTCAAAATGAAGGCAATATCCCGTTTCAGAGCAGCACATTGCCCACTGCTTGAACCCAAATCTGATCGGCTTTCCTCTTATAAGCTGCTTCAAATAGTGGTGGCCATAATATCGAATCATTTGCTCGTCGATACTTAAATTCTTTGAAAACACTCCAAATGTTTTGAATTGTTCATACATTAGTAAGTAGTAAACTTATTTTGTAAGTCTTTGTAGATTGTTGAGTTCCTATTTCTAAATTCTTATTGAAATGCAAATTCCTCTTTATTTTGAGATATCGATATCTTATTAAACATTTCCGCACACTTTCAATACATACATCTTCATCCTCACACCAATACATCTACTCCTGCGGTAAGGAATGATATCATGTAAGCAATAAAAATCCAAATAATTTTTTTAGGCAGTTTACTGAAAAAGTAAAACCATGCCTATTGTTTTGGGCTGCATATTTAACGGACTTCTTTATAATATAGGTCATAATGTCTTCGTTCAACAACAACTCAAACACTTCGACTGGCGATTTTCCTTCAAGTTTTATTTTTAAATTTTGTCTCATCTCTAAGATCTCATTGTCGTGACCCATCTCCTAGTTATTAGCATTCTATTAATTGACCATTACTTTCCATTGGCTACCATCGTGAAGACTCCCCAATAGCCCCTGATGAATTGAAGTATAGAATTAATACCCGACACTATTTCAATTTGTATGTAATGTTTTATGACATCTTGAAATAAAGAATATTTTTATTTAATTTGATTTGATTTTCCTTACCTCTCGTTTTAATATTTAGTATTATTTTAGTTTGAATCACATAGTTAGATAGCTTCATAATTTGTTAAGAGTGTGAATGTTTGTTGGCCGGTTCGGTCTAAGGTGGGTGGTATGTTCAGTCGTGAATTAGATAACTGCTTTGGGTCTTCGTGGTTGGTATGAGGGCGTTTAAAATACTGTCACTTGCACCACCAAAATCGGGGGAAGTCATCGTTCGAGTGACTTAATTAGAGTCACTTATAGGTTTGGTAGTTATAGATAAAAGAGGTAAATCGTTAAAAGATAAGAAACATTTTTTTAAATTGAGCTTACTGTTGAAAACGCTATCTGAAATATAAAACTTAATGAATTATTAATTTGTTGCAATGTTATCATTATTTATATTATATTATTTTTATTATTTTAATGTTTTAGTTCATTACTAGTTTAGTATCATTGAGATGTCATACTCATAATATTTTTTAGGGTTTTTTTTCTCCTGTTCCGCATATCCATTTGTATTTGAATGATTTTAATGTAACAATATCACAATATTATTAATTTTAATGTATTTGATTTATATCACTTACTTCTAACAATATATTATGTTAAATTTGTATTCTTATTATGTTCATGTTACACATACAGTATTATATATTTATATTCTACTTATATTAACATTGTTTTATATACACTATGTTCTTCCTGTATTATAGGCGTTTGCCGCAAATAAATATTATTATTATTATTATTATTAAAACCAGTTACTTATATTTTTGTTTTGAGTTTATGTAGGCATGAACAAAAATTACATAGAATAATAACAATGTAATAAAACATCTTAATAAATTAGTGTATAAGCTTCAGTTCATTTTAGCCATATATCACTTAGCATAAGGTGGAACTTTGTAATCGAAACAGCTTAGTTTTAGCTTCACAATTTATATTACGTAATTACTTTCAAAACTTCCCTAACTAGTTTCGATCACACAATCATTCTCAAAGGGACATAAGGCGATCGTCCCTGATGATAAATATTTAGATATTACTCTAGTGTATTGGGTATTAAAGTTTTCTGGGTTGTAATACCGAACAGTTAGTTAAAGCTCTCCAATAAATTATACAAATATACAATATAATATTATTTAATTAAACAAAAAATTATAATATCTAATAAGTAAATGGACTTAAATCATCATGTTATATGGTTTATTAATCAGTATTATATTAAGATTATATTCTAAGCTTATAAGCTAATTAATTCACTCAAAATAAAAAGCTACACTTGAAGCAATAGGAATTAAAAAAAGTTAAAATTTATGTTTGTAAAAGTAGGAAATTGTAGTTTAAAAGTAGGTTGTTTAATAAATTCCTCGAATAGCAAGATAATCCTATTAAGGGTGACATCTATTGTCTAAAGCGTTGCACTAAATCGTAACTGTTGTTGACACTGGAACAATAATTCAGTCCCTCATATCATTAATAAAGTGCAGTTAGGTTGATGAAGCCACTGCGTGGCGAAACATATTGCAGTGTTCAACAATAAATGTTAAACCCTCTCAACTGTGTTGTTTTATTTCAATCTATTATGAAGTTTCATCACGTATCCACCTCCCAATTCAATATCATAATCCAATTCAATTTGTATATTAAATCATAACTGAATTTGACGAACTTTGATATTACACACTGCTAATTTATAAATTTTATTTCGATACAATTAAATTTTAATTAACGTCTCCATTGTACGCCCACACACTAAACTTAAAAGTTATAAGTTTTTAATTTAATTCAAAGTCTCGTCGCAAATATCTGAAGGACATCGACCGGTGTCAAGTCAGTTAGGACACTAACCCTCGACTGGATACGGATGACATATTACACGCGACGTTTTTTATAAGTTCTTGTAAGAAAAAGACGCAGCCACCCGATACTGAAAAGTTTGTCGCTGAGAATAAAGACGTTTCCAATGGTTATTCGAATGAATATATTTATAAAGCTAAATACGTCTATAAAGTTTAGTAGTTGAAAACTTATTTTTTTCGTAATGAGAAACATGTTTTAATTTTGTGACATGTTGATAGATTTATTACTTCAATTGAATTTCGCTGTATTTCTAAAAAAATCTTTTATAAAAATCATATTCTGGTGGATAGATATATTTCACTTTTATGTTTACACACTAAGTAAAGTAAGTAAGTAACATTTCCAAATGTAGGATGAAATAAAACACGATTTTCTATGTTTTATTTCATCCTACATTTGAAAATGAAATACCACATAGTAACGGTCACCACCATCCTGTTTCTTAAGTAACATTTTATGTAGTAAAGTTACTAACTCGTTTCATAAATTTCATTCAGTCTTCAAATATAACAATGAATTATCCTTACAGAATATATCAAATTACCATAGGAACATGTTTAAAAATATTTGGTAGACAATTTTTACATACAAACTGGTAACAACTATAAATAATCTATCAAGATATTACTATAAATGTGTCATCTATTATCTTAGTGTTTCACTAGATCCCTCTTTGGGTGAATAACCACCTAAAAACCATAGGAAACCGTCAACAGTGAGAATTATAACAATAATAATTTAAACATTAATTGTCCCCTGTCAACAACAACCACGGACCGGTTTCGATCTAATATGAATCTCATTAGAGCAGTGAAGACAAAGACAGGGGATATAATTAATAATAACTGATTGATTTTCAAATTTTTATTTAGCTTATTATAAATGTTTCGCATTTCTTATTTTTGTGATTGTGGAGAAATCTTACATAAGACACCAAGATGCTGATCTTCTAGATAGTATCATATTCTAACTCACTAAAACTCCATCCTGCTTAATAAATTATTGTTTAATAATTAATATGATCCTGAAGGAAGGCAGAGATCAAATTTTGAAAGGTGGCTGAGGGTCTTATAAAGGATATGTTTCTGTACTCTAGGGGAATTCCAAGCGCAGCTGATGGAGACCACCATGCATTGACGATCCTTCTGGTCATCACGATCTGTGTGGCCACTAGCTTATTCATCTGTAACTTGGAGAGGGTATTCCATGCAGGGCAATCATATGCCAACTATCCTCTTTTGATCCTCTAGCACATACAATTCTAGGGGGCTTACGAATGGTTGAATTTCCAGTTTCATTTGTACTGTAGATATCGTTTTCCCGAGACTTATATCTTTTTATAACAACCTGTAAATCAGAAAAGAAATGTTTACTTTGTGTTGTGTTGTTTGTAGCTATTGCAAGTCACGACGTCTCAGTTTTACATAAGCTTAGGCAATGATGAATTTTCTAAAATCTCGCTAACAGAACTCTTCAACAGGTTTTTCGGAAAGCAATTCTTTTGGTATTTGGGTTTGGTTATTGGGCTTTTGCGTAGAAGTTTAAGGCCTTCAATTTTTGCTTAGCTAATGCAAGACATCTTATTCTTTGAGATAATTAATTAACTTAGTTCTTGTTAGTTTGAAAATATGTTTTTCGCTGACATACGTAAACTGACGTCTATCTTATTTTAAATTCTACTGTAAGATATGATGTACAAAGGCTACTCACATTTTAGTTGTTTAGCTTATACCTTCGTACAGTTTGAACCAATTTAAGTTTTTTCAAAATTATTTTCTGAATTTACTGAAGCTTTAGAGTCTTAAAGACTTTGCTGAGGTATAGTTCTGTAAAAAATTAATCAATTAGCCCATCTATAAAGTAGTTTGATGGTAAATCAAATAACGGGTGTCCAACAATTATTGCAGTCCCGGGTGGCGTTGGAATAAAAAACGTAGGTCGATTCTTACATGTTGCAAATAAATGAACTGACATTTTTAATGCACATTTAAGTTATGTTTGACAATTAAAATGTCAGTTCATTTATTTGGCACATGAAAGAATTGACCTACGTTTTTGATTCCAACGCCACCCGGGACTGCAATAATTGTTGGACACCCGTTACTTTAACCTTGCTGATAATAAAAATATATTAGTGGCAAAGAAGGAAAGTTCAACTTGCCTAATTTCTCTGAAAATTTCTCTTTACAATATCCCATTACCTACCATGATCCCCATTTGAGGATCAGTGATTTTAATATTTAGCAGCTGTTAGTAGTTGACAATTTTATGTTGTTGGCAACATATAACCTCTTATGACAGTTAAGACATGTTGATTGTAACAATATAAAAAAGTGCTTGTTATTTCTTATTTAGAAACTAATAAAGTAAAAATATCGAGGTAAGTCTTGCATAAAATTGTTTTTCAAATGCATAAATTTATAATTATTTATTATTTTATACATTCCATCTTTGTCACATGTTTAATTTATAGTTTATAGTAACTAACTGTAGCATACAGTTTGCTTTCAAATCATCTAAGATGTAATTATGGCCATTTTAATGATGACACCCATTTGGGGATCGTGGCTCGTAGAATGTTAAAAATTCATTATAATTATTAATTTTCTCTAATTGCCAGATTTGGGTACTAGACAATTGTCATCACTTTCTCAATTGGAAGATATAATAAATGATCCAAATTCCGATGAGGATGAGCCAGAAGCGGATATAGATATTGTCGAACTTCCACCCGATAACGTTGATGTGGTATCGGATGTTGAAGACTTTGACGAAGATGTATTGGAAGATACACATCCGAGAGACGTGCCTGTCAGAGTTGAAGTTCATTCTTCTGTAATTCCTATAGCATCTACTTCTAGTCCAATAGGATCTACGTCTAGAAAATCGAATGAAAAGAATCCATAACCAAAGCGTCAGAAAATAAAAATAAAATCTACTACAGATTGCCAAAAAACAAAAGCTGATTATTAATCCTATGTCACAAAAGTGAAGGTGGTTCCTTCCTAGTGATTCTGAGCTGTGTTAGGAAGATAAACTCTGTGAGAAGTGGTATGCTACAAGGACCAAGTATGATGCATCGGAAAAATATATTGTGGAATTGCCACTTCGGTAACCCCTTTAGGAGAAAGTAGGTTTTCAGTGTTAAGAAGGTTTCAATTGTTTGAGCGTCGTCTCACAAAACACCCAAAGTTTATGTCTTTGTATAGATAATTTATGGATGATTATTTGGAACTGGGTCACATGGTTATTGCAGTCGATAAAACAAAGGAAGTAGAAAGGACATTTTATATTTCACATCACCCCATCTATCGGGATGGAGAAAAAAATTCGTGTGGAGTTTGATGGTTTCAAAAAATGGAATTTTGTAGAACTATTCATTGTTGAGAGGATCAAAATTACAGCTAAATATCTTTGATAAAATTCTTCAGTTACATCTGTGTGAAGTCGTACTCATCACTGATATTCGTCAGATGTACCGTAACATAAATATTACACTCGAACATTCTTATTTTCAGAGAATATTGTGGCGAATTTCACCAGAGGAAGAAGAGTAAAGTCATTACCCTTTTTAGTGATGTAAACCTTACATCAATTAGTGGATGATGAAGGCGCTAGATTTCCATTCGCATAGAAAGTTCTTCTGTCTATCACTTATATGACGCAATTTTCATTTTGTACAAATTTTTGACACTTTGAAATTAAAGACATATTATTATTATTATCATTATGGATAACATTACTCCATTGATAGCATTATTACTAAAAAAGTAATTAAGTAAAAAGTTATCTTGTGGAGGTTTTGATTTGAGAAAGTGGATGATTATTAAGCAGGAGGTACTACAAGCCATTCCATCAGAATATTTTGCCATTGATCGAGATATATTTCAATTCCAAGATGATACGAATCTATCCTCCACGATTCTCGGTTTGGTGTGGTATCTTAGGCGAGATGGACTTTCCTAAAGTTAAATAAGACGGAATGATCACTAAACAAAGTATCTTGTCTGTGGTAACTAAGTTATATAATTCTATGGGTTATATTATTCTAGTAATATTCTAAAAAAGGGTAAATGAAAATAATTTTTAAGCTTTTATACAACTATTTAAAATGAACTACCACATAGTAACGGTCGCTACCATCATTTTCACTAGTAATATTCCGTGAAAATGTTTATTACAGCATCATGGCAGTTTGGAATCGATTAGGATGATGAACCTCCTCCAGAGATATGTCAAAATTAGAGCAGATGGCGCAAGGAACTTCCATCGTTGGCAGATATAATACTAATTAAGTCTTGGATTTTAACGGCGTTCACTTCGTGGTACATTTCAATATTAAGAAAAAAGAAAACACTTTTACTTTTTTATAATGTGTTAAGTGTTTTCTATATTCTTAATACTAATTAAGTGTTTTCACATTAATCTGGCTCGGCATTTGCAGACAGCTCAGAACGTGGATTTGCGGATGTAGTAAATTGTAGGATTGTTCAATCAGATCGACAAGTCATTAGACGTCCAAAGTGGCACCACTCAAACGAGTGATACTCTTAAGGTTATAATTGTGTTTCTAAATTGATTCGTCATGTTAGAATTGTTAGAAAAATAATGTTCAATTTCTAGAGTCGTGGTTTGGACAAATTCTATGGTTGCATTAAGATAGGCTCAATCATCGCTGAAGAACGTATGTGACCAGATTCAAGAGCATATATTTCCACGTCAGATAAGATATGTGCCCTCGTCAAAATCAGCAGATTGCGCTTCACGTGGTTTGGAATTATATTAATTTAAAAATTGGTTTAATGGTACAAATTGGTTGGCTTTGTAAGAAGAATGAAATTACTAGTAATCTCAAACTTTAAGTATCCACCTTCAAGATTCAATTAAGAGTAAGCGTTTTGAAAAAGGCAGGTGTGGCGGCCAGTGTTAGTAAAATATAGTTCGTTTTTAGAGCTGCGAGATAATGTTTTATTTAGGCAATAAATTAGAATTTCGTTAGTCGAGTTGTGGCAGTTAGATTTTGGGTAAAATTTGTGCAAAATATGTTTTGAGAAGATACGCTAGAATTGCAAAATTATCATCAAGCTAGCTCCAGACTTTGAAAACTAAACACCTTTTTGGATTCAGATGGGTTTTTAAGAGTCGGAGGAAGAATTCGATACGCAAATTTGTCAAATAACCAGAACCATCCTGTTTTGTTACCTCATCAGCAACAATAATTATTTGTGGTTAAAACATAGTGAATTTTCAATTCAGTGCAAGTATGGATTACCACGTAGTAACGGTCGCAACCATTCTCTTTATTATTCTCATCAGCATCGATTTACAGAGTTAGTAATCGATAATTTTCATAATATGTAACTACGCCCAGGTGCTTTGAATTTTCTTTGTCTGATTCAGTTACAATTTTGGACATTGGGAGGTAGGTGAAATATTTTTCGACCGAAGAAGCGCCGGTACAACCATTTATGGGAGATTTAGCCTCATCTAGAGTTCAGCATTTAAAGACATTTCGAGTAACTGACGTCGATTATGGGGGACCGCTATATCTAGTCGAAGGAGAAGCTCTACAATTACGAGATCCTATAAATGTTTTGTTTGTATGTTTTAGTACACGAGCTCAGCATAGCATATTGAATTAGTGTCTGAATTAAATACCGATGCTATTTTGGCAGCGTTGAGACGCTTTGTAGCACGTCGAGGATCAATACATACAGGAAATGTTCAGTGATTATGGTACGAACTTCATTGGTGCTAGGAGAAAACTAAGTCGAATCGCAATTTTGTTTAGGTACAATTGTGTTGATAGTCGAGGCTAATCTACCATACCATCCTTGAAGTAAAGACTGGGTAGAATAGTTAGGGTCCATGGAGGGCAGGATTGAATTGTTAGAGTGGTTGAATGGCTCGAGGAATTCTGGTTAGGCTCACCTCCAAGCTGTGTACCCTTACTTGTATATAATTAGTTAGTGATTAGTGCTTTGTGTTTAAGACTTGGAATAGATCATTTTGTTTAGTTTATATAAATGAAAGTATAATGGCTGAAAGACCACAGGTCGATAGTCAATAGAAGAAAGAAGAGAAGCAGCACAATAATTGTTGTCGTATTATCAATTGTAACACTATTTTCAATAAAGATGGTTATCTCTCTAAAAGCATGTCTATATAAGAAACTACACAATAAAAAGCAACTGTTATTGATCATCGCCTATGCCAAAAAACAAAAGAAAACAAAAAACTGTTATTCATCAGTACTATTTTATTTAATCTTAAAGTACTGATATTGCAAGCATTATTAAAATTCGTAAATATGAATAAAACTTTTTTAGCTTAAAATTAGAGGTATTAGAGGTATAGTATAATTTGTATGCTTACACATCGCTAAGCATATGCTGAGTTTAAAAAAATGTCAGTAAATATTTAAAATTATCATTACGTAGAAATTTATTAAAATATTACCATTGTTTAATTATTCCATCGTGGACCTATGCGATAACGCAACAATAAAATTTTATACAATGCGATCTCATTTTCAGATTCGTTTTACCTAACAATCAGAATAATTACCGTCTAATGGCCACCCGTTTGGTTTAATCATGACCATTCGGGACCCATTCAGAAAAGCGCCATAAAACGCGTGCATCTGTTTCTGATGCTTCCATTCTACTTGCTCAGCGTTTAAATCCATTTTTAATTACGTAATTGCGTGTTGATGACTCTCGAATCCTTTAATATTAATTGATAAATTATCATTATAATATATTAAACACACTTGTTACGTACTTTTCATTAGTGATTTATATTAGTTTGTATAAAAAAGACCGATAGAGTTATATAAATATAGTAGAAAGTATGTTTAAATTAACGATCAGACAATAGATGGCACCTTAATGATAATATCTTGATGTAAAGTAGAAAAAGCTAGAAAATTAAGACAACAAATAATTCAACCTTTAATATATTTTTACAAATATAATATTAGCGAAACTCCAGCATGATTAGTAAGTGATCGATATACTTTGCTGGTGGAATATAATTAATATCATATTAGCATGTTGGATTCGATTCTTTAAGGTAACAAGGATGTTTGTACATGAACACAAAGTACAGTGGAAGGACCACTTAGTCGATAACTACACTCTATTGCCACCATTAAAACAAATTATATTGTATAGTTTGTTATGCTTATATTTTTAATTCTCAGTATATTTAAATAAGAGCATGGCAAAGGAAAACCTGGAATGTTTAATAATTTATATATAAAGATAATGGTTGCGACCGTTACTACGTGGTAATCCATACTTACACTGAATTGAAAAATGCGCACAAATAATAATTTGTGGTTAAAACATAGTGAATTTCTCAATTCATCAGAAAAAAAGGAGCATATTCGTAAAAAATAGCTTTTTTGCAAATTGCTTTTTATGATAATGTAAAATTCTCGTTTCCGTCCTCGAAATCCGTGAATTGAAACGTAAAACATAAATATGAAAAAAAATTGTGACCCCTGATGGAAAAATGTATGTTTCGAATGTGTTCAGAGGAGAAGGATGATGCAAAGCAACTGACAATTTGAGGGAAATTATCCCCAGGGAGGTGGAATAATTTAAAAAAATATTAAATTTCAATTACCATTTTAACGAGTGTTTCATTACAGTCGTTAATGGGAAATTAATTCGAAGTTTAGATGCTGATTGTTAATGAATAAATAATAAACATCAGTTGGTTTTTATATTTGGGGTAATATTAATTTTTCCTGATCTATATAATTTGAATATCATATTTCATAAGAACAGAAATTATTACTATATACTAATTAATTAGTGAGATGATTTCTTCGCCATTGTGTGTCTCCGAAAAGAAAGTTAACCCGGCGCATCCACCATATGTGAAACAACGGCCGATTAATTCGTAATAGAGTCAAAAATAGATAGAGATTACAGAAGACTGAATAGTCGTGAATAAATCTAAGAGAGCTTATTATAATTTTCAAGTTAATACTATAATAGATAAAATAAAATTAATAAATTACATATGCTGTTACCAACATCAATAATTTTGTAAATTCCTGGTGTTTTAAAATCATTTTATCAAAATCTATAACTCATTAGGCTTAAAATAAAGGTCGATATATTCACCTCAAAACGCGAGCATTATTAAAACCACATTTCCCAAGCTGCGCTTTTGCCGAGGAGCAGAGCCCCAAGGAAACATCCACAGACTCCCGAAATAAACTGTATTATTACCTGGTGGGCTCAATTGTTACCATTAAAAGGATATACTGGGAAATTAAAAGCTTTTTGCCATATAAATCCCCAGGGATGTGCGAAATATATTCAATATGTAATTGATATATTTTACATTTAAAATAAAACAAATAACAAGTAATTCTACTGCATTTCCATTAAAATTCTCCACCTCTGGCATTATTTCAGTTAATCTGTAATTTCATTTTTAAATCAAAACTATAATGCTTGGACACCATAAGGAAAGCAAATCGGCTAATAAGTCATAGATCTTTTCTCCCTAATATACTAGAGAAATTGATAATGTGCGTAAACTATGATAGAAAAAAAAGTATGTATACCCTACTAAACCAGCATACTGCTATATTAAATCAATTTTATCGGCTCTGTACACTGAGCAAAATTACCAATACCTATAAAAAAAACTTTCACTCTTGTCACTTTTGTAGATATAAGAAGAGCTTTTGATAAAACATGTTTTTCAAAGATAATAGCCGCTCTCCTAACTGTCAAAGGGAAGTTCCATTGGTCAAAGGCGATAGAATAGAGCAATAGAAAAAAGTCAACGTGATAAACAATTCGAATGTCGAGTCACATGGAGCTACACGGAAAAGAGTTCTGCCCTCTTTACTAAAACTCTTTATATTCTTCAATGAACTACTGAAATCATTAAATAAATATGCTTCTTTACCCGAGTTTCTAGAATGACTCAGAAGATTTGTTAGCAAATCGTACGTCTGATACTTAATGAATAATCCACCGAGCAAGAATTACACAGGCCAAGATTGGATGATTTGGTTTTGTTCATTTTTTTGAAGTTTTGGTGACTAAACTAAGAGATTCAACATTTTTTGTTGATCACGCACAATTTTTTAAATTGATGGTTTTTTAAATATTTGCGAATAAAAATTAAATGACATTCTATAAATCGCTACGCCACTGAGATTAAATTGTGTACAAATCAATAGAATAGTATAGGAGAATTTCCGAAAGTAAAATTTAACTGCTGGGATTCCCTGATTTGTAGAACATCGACGAATGAGTTATAAATAGACGTCTTTGTGTAATAAGCGCATTCATTAGTCTGTTTGCTTTCGGTCTAGCCAGTCGTTATTTAGTGAGTTTCGTGTTGAAAATACCAAGACTGTCAAAATAAGCGAGATACTTTTTGCTATGGGTGTGATTGGTCAAGAAATTTAGATTAAATTCATAAAGTGGTTGGGCACCATCTTGCATGAACCATAAATTTTCGTCATGTAACATCGGATCATTAGCATGGGGAAATAAATTTCTTAAATTGGGGATTAGATATTGTTGTAAGAAATCAAGATATCGTTTCTCCAAAAAAGTTAGGCCCAACGATTTGATTTTTAACAATTCCTGCCCAAACATTATTTTTTTCAGGATATTGGATTTATTGTTCTCTCGTCCATCTGGGATTTTCTTTTGCCTAATTCTGTAAGTTTTATCTATTAACTTGCCCGTTTAATGTAAAAGTTGATTCGTCTGAGAACAAAATGTTTTCAACATCACGAGTGAAATTGTGGCACATATCTATTAAGGTTTGAGAGAATTGCATTCGTCGTTCTGGATCATCTTCATTTAATTCGTGTACCAGTACTATTTTATAAGGATGCAACTTTTCTAATCTTAAAATCTTATGTACAGAGGAAGGAGGGGTATCGTGGTTACGACTAACTTGATGAATACTAATATGTGGATTTTCTTTTAAAGCTAGTAAAATATGTAGTTTGTTTTACTTGTTGATCGCAGGGCGTTCTTTTTTTTTTGGTTTATCTCCTCTAAAACCAGTAACTTTCTCTCAATTTTGCTGACTACTACCTGGTTTATTTGTCAGTGATATTTGTTATTAAATAAAACACATACCTCACGATGAGTTCGCACTCTATCACCATACCCAATCCTCATAAGAATTTGAATTCTTTGTGTGTAAGGTTACTCTTTTTTCAAACGAAGTCAATCTAAAACTGAAAAATTAGGTAATTCAAAATTTTTGACGCCATTGGAATGTTGTCTATTAAATTTCTCTTTCTATCAGGTATAGTACTGGTAAAATAAGGGACATTGAAATCACCAATAATTATTGTAGATTCATCGTTAATATAGGATGATAGGGCTTCCAGAAATAATTCTATATACTCAGCAGATAAATCTGGAGGAATGTACAACACGACACTCTAAAACTGCCATTTATAGATGCACACAAAATACCACAGCAGTCAATTAACGTAAAATCTTTATCAATCTCGGGAAGGTCAAATTGTTTATTAAATATCTGGCATTTACAAGCAATTAGAGATTCTCCACCACGTTTTCTTCCAGTTGCTAAGGAATTTCGGTTCTTTCTCGAGACTATGTATTCAGAAATAAATATTTCTTCCGAAGTAAGAGTGATTATATCGAATTCAATGTCACTAATGTAAAGTTTATTCGTTTAATTTAATCCACGCACGTTCTGATAATATAATTATAATTATTACCTCCACTACATATTAAACTAGGATTAATGAGACAATATGTTAAAGCTTTAAATAAAGATGGAAGCTGTTTTAAATACCTTCGTGGAAAATTTCCCGCTATCTCAGATGCAAAATTAAAGGAAAACATTTTTGTCGATCCTCAAATAAGGATATTAGCGAAAGATCAAAAATTTGTTATTACCCTGACCGAAACTAAGAGATTTCATTCGTTAACGTTATTGAAGGCTTTTTGGGAAACAGCAAGGATCCTAACTACAAAGAAATTGTGAAAAAAATGCTACAGAAATTTATGGAAATATGATGTAATATGAGCATAAAAGTTCACTTTTTACACTAGCATCTTGATTACTTCCCCCAAAATCTTGGTGATGTGAGTGAGCAAGGTGAGAAGTTTCACCAAGACATGAAAGAAATGGAACGTAGTTATCAAGGTCGGTGGAATGTTCCGGTCGTGGAATACAGAAGAAAATCCACTAAACGAAGTTTTTCAACCAAGAGGGAACGATTTTCTGGGAAAAAAAAAGAAATTAAAGATTGTTCAAAACTTATTTTATTTTACTATTTATAATTTGTTTCTGTCTTTGTATCTATAAAAGTAGCCTTTATTTTGACTAACTTTTTTATGAATTTTATTTCAACATTGATAAAAATCCTTACGTGATTAGGCAAAATGAAACTCGGATTTTATTTCAGCAGATCTAAATTATACAAAATAAAATCGAAATTAACTTTCAAAAAGTCACAATTTGTTGACCTGTGTTATAAGTAAATACACCACAAATAAAATTAATGTTTTTATGAAGAGATGGTTTAACGATTTCAAGCCATTAAGCATTCGAGATAAGGAATATTTTTGTTTGAATATGTTTCTATAAAAAAACTAAACTTGCATATCTACGTAATAGAGAGATCAATAAGAGCCAAGCCCTCTAACAATGCAGACAATCTGTGGGAAAATATTGGAAACTATCTTCAAAGACAGATTTATGGATCTATATGGCAATTTTGTAGCACATAAAACAAGACCCATGAGAATAACACCAATAATAACCTGCTGCATCCGCCCCCCTTGGACATATATATCTAAGAAACAAGGCAGCAAAAATAATGTAAGTATGTAAGTAAGTAATATATTTGGTGTCAAAGCAATCAGAGCTACACAGGTCAATTGGATACATGTTAATGTATAAGTATATTTTTTAGATTCTATAAACTGCTAATTAGCGTAAAGTATAATGTTTAATATTAAAGATTAAAATATAAGTATAAAACAAATGCCTAATTAGGATAAAAATTAAAGATAAAAATCAAACAGTAAAATACAAAATAAGTTAATATACAATTAGTCACAATACCAAGTACAAAACACATTAAAATCTCCTAAAAATATAAACATTTCTTATAAATCTCGCTAGATGCTGGATAATATTTCCTGCATACTATATAATAATAATAATAAACGTCTTTATTCAGAAAAAATAATTCATTCTTAATAAAATATTGTTTCAAGGTATTTCAATTTGTTTAATGGAGGACATTTTATTTTATTATGTAGCAAATTAAATAATTTAGGCCCATAGAAAGTTATGCCATTTTGAATTTTCTTTAATCTAAGATAGAATTGGTAATGTTTACCTTCTTGTCTGGTATTCTACTCATGTATTTGATCGTTTATTTGATAACAATGTCCATTGTTTTTGACATATATCAAGCATTCAAGTGCATAAATACATGGTAAAGTTAATCTTTTCAAAGGCGCAAAGCTAGATTTACAAATTTAGAGATTACTATGACAACTCTTTTTTGTAACCTAAATAATCGATCAATAATTCCACTATGCCCCCAAGCTAAGACGCAATATGAAATTTGAGATTGACATAGAGCAAAATAAGCTGAAGTAAGTACTACTTTAGGCAGTGTATTACTGTCGTCTCAGTAAAAATATGTTTCTGGCTAGTTTTTCAGCAAGCTTAACTTCATGTGTATTCCATGTTAATTTAGAGTCAACTTATATGCCTAAGAACTTTGAGCACGTTATCGGGAAAGAATGAATTTATTATGAAAATATAATATTTGCTGTCTTGCTCTCATTTAATGTCAGCATATTAGATTGAATATGTTTAATGCTTGAAGCCATCACTCTGTAATACATCTTGAATCAGGAAATTTAAATGAAAATACACAGGATTTATTACGTTACTATAGTCACGTAATAAATCCTGTGTGTGATATCATCTAAGTGTATTTTCATTTAAAGTTCCTGATATTAGATTGAAGATTATGTGATGCAGATTTTATAGTTGTATCGTCTGTATATAGAGAAGCTAATGAATCTTAATAATAGTAATAAATGGCTTTATGTGCATAATAAATAAAGAAAATCATTGTAGATGTTGGAAAGTATTAAAAATATTAAAGGGCCTAGAATGGATCCTTGTGGAATACCAAGTTAGTTAGTACGTATGTGGAACAACGATTAACTCGTACCATTTATGACTATAATTCGATAATCATCACAATATGTTGCCGCAATTTACAATGTTTTTTCACAAGATAATTTATTTAGATCAAACAAATTTGTTGTTCGTATACCGACTTACTAAATTCAACACACCACCATATTGGAATAATGAACATGCAAAGAAAGGTGTTGAATTATATTCTCCAACAGACATAGACTCTACATCAGATTTATTTAGCCAGTGCTCACTTATGCACAATATATTAAAAACAATATTGTTATTATTTAAAAATGCTTCATTTTTCATTATATTTATTTCTTAAACACTGTGTATTGAGAAAAAACAATTGAAATTCACAGTTAAGTGATGACGATTCCGTGCTAGGGGTTTTTATTCTTGTAGTTGGCCCTTCTACAAATATATTTAGATAGATACTACATACAGCTATTTGAGTTTGTTAGCATAATATGTAATTTATAATCAGTCCCAATTCGAAACGAAGCTAGATTTGACTTTGTTTTTATTACATCACACGTAATGTTTTTTTTTTAAATAATTAATTCAACGTGTTCCCTCATATCTTGGTCAGGTTTATTATTATAAACAACTGAAATTGTTTTACTTTCATCTTGTTACATGGCTACCCATTTTTTATTTATAATAAAATTTAAAATGACTATAACTCACTCATTTTTAGAAATAATTATGTCATATGTGACATTGGATTAAAGAAAAAAAAATATCTTTTGAATAAGGCCATAGCCAACTATGGTTTCCATTTTAAAAAAAATGTAAGTTTGCGTCATATCTCGGAAAATAATGACGATAAAAATTATTTTTTATTAATATGCATAAAATTATCTAAAACTTTGTCCTTTACAGTTTTTTTCTATCTGTTATAATAACCGAAATATATTTATTTGAAAAAATTGACACTTTTTACTTTTTTCAAAATAACTAGTTACCCTTGACTTTTTTGAAAATTTTAAAGGGGAATTTTATTCGTCTCATAAATCTACACTTCTTTCCCCAATTAACCGTTTCTTTATCTCTTATAGTTTCCGAGATCCCCATAGAGAACATCGAAAAGAACTCACCCTGTATATATATTATTGGATCATTGATGAAAACTAGCGCAAATTTAAAAATTTGCTATAGTCTTTCCCTGAAGAAAAGTATTACAGATAATATAATGAGAAAACCAACACAAAAAGACATTCTACATGCAGTAATGGAGCAATATTAACAATTAATAGCTATAAAATTACCTCAGGATTCACGCTGGATTATTGCAAAACTTTCAAAGAAGTGTCTCGTGATGTTGTGTAGAAGGACATAACAGTACATAGGTAACAGGGTAGTAGATGGACTGATAAGAATGTTATCCAGATAGAAATCAAATCAAGAAGGCGGCAGGCAAGGATAGAGCCAGAATATTAGATTGTTCATTACTGCATGTCGCCCCTCATAATTAATTCCTCTGCAAAAAAAATATACTGATCATATATCAAAGAGATAAGACCATACACCGGCTACAAGATCTCTAAAGACTGCAATTGATAACAAATGGATAATCTGACAGACTTTCTAGGCAGCAAGAAAATCTACACAAGTAGATAGGGCTTATAATAAGTTATTGCAATCTTAATATCTAAGAGTACGTCCTTAGATATCCGTTCTACCTGTAGAGGATCTCTAGAAGATAAGACTGGCGAAAATAATAATAATAATAATATAAAGCTTTATTTGTTAACTCAAAATAATATAAATACAAAAGAAACATCAGATATAACAATGTAATATATAAAATAAATAAAAATATTAAAAATGATAGTGTAGTACCAAGAGTAACAAAAACGATCTAGATCAGCTTGCGAACATACATAGCATCCAATACTGCTGATACTTCCTCTAGACCGCAAGTAAATGTAAATTCTCATATATAGTATAATAAAGAAAAGAACAATTAAAATATTCTATTACAGTATAAGACAAAATAAACATTAAACTAAACAAAGAATATATATAAAGACAATAATTAAATTAGAATTTAATTGCTAGAAATAATAGTTAACATGCTCAAAAATTAATAAAACAAATTAATTGAAATCCTTTTGTTCCATCAATAAGTTATTTTTTAGGTTTGAATGAAAAAAAGTGGCATGTCCAAAATTGAATTTATTATAGTAGTAAAATATGTTGTAGCTATAACTTCTTTTATATAGTTCTAAACGATGTCAAGGAATAGTTAAGGCATCTTTTCGGCGAATATTTATATTGTGAATGTCAGTACGGAAATTAAGTTTGTTAAATAGATAAGGAGGAGATTTAGTCATAATTTAGTCAAAATGGATTGTTTGATTAAGTGTTACATTTAAATTGTGAGAATTTACAATAAGACTACTATGAAGCTTTCAGAGGATTGTTGATACCTTTTTGAAATTATACACCAATTTAAAAAATGTGTCATCGATTA
Source organism: Ontholestes murinus (assembly GCA_963969525.1). Lineage (NCBI taxonomy): Eukaryota > Metazoa > Arthropoda > Insecta > Coleoptera > Staphylinidae > Ontholestes > Ontholestes murinus. Next base: position 134,257 of record CAXAKX010000829.1, read on the forward strand.
TTTATTCTACATTGGCATTATTAATAACTTCTGTAGAAGACAAAAGACAACCATCAACCGTTTGAATGTGTGGCATCAACAATATAAAGTACCTTTTTTACAATTCTAGTTTTAAATATATGAATTAACTTCCCTGGACACCTGATTTTATATACAACCTTTTTAGTTTAAAAGGATTTTTAAATTAAAGCTATGAAATAAGTCGTTCTCTCTACACACGTATAATTACAATTTTTACATATTTAACTTAACACTGTCGGAATTTGTTCACATAGATTAAACTAATTTTATACTTTCCTAAAGCAGTTTACTCTATGGAAATAAAACAAAATATTTAATTACCTTTTTGGTATACATTTTAAAACTTTCCAATGAAATTCTCTCTCATACAGTCATCAAAAACAAAATAAACTCAAATAGATCTCAATGCTGCTTTAAATGATTTTGCTAAAATATTTACTAGCTAACCCCCTCTTATACTCTCTCTTCATGATTAACCAATCACACAAATATAATGAACTTTTCATCATTGAATCAGTCGTATCTAAATCGTTTTAATAATTTACTTAGACAAAACTTACCCTCTCGTAACACTTATATTCAGTAAATTAAGCACGGTGACTTTGTTTTAACACTATATGTTTGATAATGACTAGCTCATCGTTAAAACTATAGTCACTCTAAAAGTTATAAAACATAGTTATAAAACAGAGTCACCGTGTTTCAAATCCAATTTAATCAAAATGTACCACGAAGTAAACGTCTATACCATCAAGAAATTACTTGATTGAATTTTCCAACTTGACATTTCTTTCATAAATACTAATAAAATATTTTAAATATGAACGTTAGAGTATTATAATTTTTTATCTCTTGTAAATTTGGGCTTAAATGAATGTTTAAAAATATCATATTTAAGGTTTATGGCAGTCTAACTGATTTATTAATGTTAAATGTATGCCAAAAGGTTCGTTCAGAATTATCAAGAAAGGTCTATTTTACTCACATATAAATGTTAAATATTAATATTAAGTAATGTTAATAAAACGACTAATATCTATGAGAAAATATCATCAGCATATTTTAATAACTGGTTGACAAGGTATGAAAAATTAGATTATCTTGTTAAGAATAAACAAATTCATAAATTATGAGGTAAAAAAAATAAACGCACACATTTCCGTACTTTTGAATTACTTTAGCTAAGTAACAAAGACATAAATCAGAGAAGAAATGCCCACGTCGGCTTTACCGAGTTATTAATTTAAAAAAAGTATAGAACATGCAGTGCGACAGTTAATAAAAAGAAAAATTAGCATGTTGCTCTATGAATGATACCGGATATCTCGTAAAAGCAAAAGATACACCTATAAATAAGTTATTCCCGGCGCATCCACCAAATCGATCACTTCTAGTAGTAGTAGTAGAATCACTTCTATATTACAAGAATTTTCCAATTTTAATATACCAAGTTAATCCTATAAGTAAGTCTTAATGCACTCTTGATATATAAAAGAATAAACTATACTTAAACTTAAGATGTTAAAGTATTCGATATACAGCAGCGTTTTAAATAAAAAATTAAAAACATTCAAAAACATATACCTTAAGATAATCAACAATAGTTTATAACATTTATATGAAATCGTATTCAACAGCAAAAATTTTCAACAAACACGTTACAAACAGTTAATTATTATATAACCGTCCTATGCTTCGTCTGTAACAAACGTTACGGTATGTTACAAAGAGACATAGAGTTAACAACCTACTCTGGTGGTTAGTTTGTAGTTAATAGTTGTCTGTCTGCATTAAAATAAATATAAACTTGGAGAATAGAGCCGATTTTGTTTTATTTGTACTTTCTGCATTGAATTAATATAAACAATGAAAAATAAAACGCCTTTCATTTCATTACATTCACTATCTACATCGAAGGAAATTTAATATTAACTTATAAGAGTTTTAAACAATGTATAATTACCCCTTTCAGCTAATCAATACATACGTTAAAATTAATAATTTCGCTGCTACATTCTTGATGGAACATAATTACAGGGATGGATTTACAACAAAACAAAACTTTCATTTACAAATCCACCCCAATACATACGTTGTTTATTATAATATTTTAATCACCAAAAGAAATATTTTGTGTTTATGAATTAATTATAAAATAAATATTCGAAATTATACTGTTGAATTTGGTTACTAAAAATGTGTATTTATTAAAGTTTTTATTATAAACCGTAAAAAAATCTTAATAAACATTTTTCTACGTATAAAATAAAGTTCCACCACCTCTAAAATAAAGAAAAACCCTTATATTTTTTCAAACTGCAAAATGCGTTCTTGATTATACAAAACTTACCCCATCATCTATTATCATGCATTCTCCTGCGCTCCCTCTCTTCTCTCTCTCTCTCTCTCTCTCTCTCTCTCTCTCTCTCTCTCTCTCTCATCTTTGTTTTCAATCCGGGTTTTATGTGTGCGGGTGGATATACCGTACTACCTAAAGCTTTGAGACGATAAAAAGACAGTTGCAACATCGGCAATTTAGATATAAAGTTGGGAAAAGTTCCTCGCAATATCTCCTGCTTGCATGCGCGGAATGTGGAAACCGTCGCATTTTAATTCATGCACGACAGTCTGCATCGTAAAAGGGGAATATCTTTATAGGGACATATTTACTAACGTTTGAATCCTAAGTTAATAACATTTTGATTGTGTCTGCCTGAAGTTAATTAAATTTTATATTGGTCTGCGGAAAGGTTTTAGTTCTTTTTTTATAATTTTATTTTATTTTACACGATTTGAATGAGTTGTACACTGAGGTGTTATATGTATGTAATTTATAACGATTACAATGTTAGTAATTTATGATTAATCTAATGGTTGAAGTTAGATTGAATATTTTTGTATAATACCCATGTCTAAGCAAGTTGATGAAATTGACAATAGAGATTTGAATAACATATAGAATATTAATAATATTGACTATTCCACTCCTATTGCATGTAGCCAATGAAAATGAGGCATGTGATATTTTTTAGCCAATCACGTCAATTTTTAAGTAAATAAACACCAAGTTGCTGTTTATTCACCTGAATAACCTGAAGTTAGCTATTTCCCGACAAATGAATTGAATTAGCCTTGGTAAAAAAGCGAAAAACGTTGTTTCTACGTATGTCAGTTGCAAGTAGGTTATAAAATCAAAAGGTTTGGTAACACTTCATCATCCATAATAAATGCAACGGTGGCAAGTTCTGCACCATAAAATAAAACTTAAACGAGATCGTGTGTTTGGAAAAGATTTGAAGAATTCTGCGCCGATAAAAACTACCAGTCGTTAGCAAAACTTCAATGGAAACTCTTGCCGCGATTATGATGACTGGGCGTATAATATAACGAAGGTAAACGCAAATGATTATAAGGGAGGTGTTATTTAATCAATGTCGAATTTTTCGACCAAAATACTGCGGGAGATATATCATAAACATTTTAATATAAATATTGAACTATTCACCGATATTCGTTTCAAGTCGTGGAATAGTCTTTCCAAATACCATTCGTGATGACAATTAAATCGGAATAAATTTTGTTTTTAGCGCATTCAAGTTTGTTGCTTAGTCGCGATTTTTATTCGAGCAACTGATAGAAAAAATCACTCGCCTGGCGGCTCGTGATTTTTTCGTGACAGTTGCTCTCATTAAAATCGCTAAGCAACAAACTTTCATGCAAAAACAAAATTTATTCGAGTAAATTGCCATCACTTATGGTATTACTTGTGATAGTATCATTGATAAAATTTGCGAAATATTTTTTTTTAAATATAGTATTTGATAGTGAAACAAACCAAGTGAATTAATTAAAACACCTATATATTAAAACAATATTTCACCGAGTGATTAATGAGAAACAAGTATATGGAAATAAAATATAATTTCTCCGATTCAAAATTTGCTTTTTCTGCTGATAAAAAAAGAGACGATATTACACAATTCAATATTCTAATCTTTTTTTTCTTTAGATCATGTTAATACAACTAATGCTATACATCTAGGTAAGTTACCTCACTATTCTAGGCAATTAAAAATATTGCTTCCAAGCTATGAAAACGTACGCACATTACTGAATAATGAAGATATCAAGCTAATGTTATATAAACTGATTCTTCAAAGCCCTACGACAAAATTAACCATTCCATCTTACTATCAAAAATGAATTCTTACTGTCTTAACAATAATATTGTTAATTGGTTTTGATCATCTTTATCTCGAAGACAACAAAATGTTCGATTTGGCAATTTTATGTCTGATAGTCGAGAAGTATTACAAGGTGTTCCTCAAGGTAGTCACTGTGGCCATTTATTATTTCTTATTCTTATTAATGATATCCCTCAATATTTGAATCACGCTATATGTTTACTTATGCTGATTATATAAAGATTGGAATGGAAGTTAAATCGGTTAAGGATTCCTATATTCTTCAAAACCATCGTCTGTAGATACAATATCCACAAAAAAAGAAATAGGATAGGAAGTGCTTGGGAGTACGACAAATATTAATGACATGCCCAACGCACTGCACGATTATAGTTAAAACAAAGTTCACACCACCTGAGCACTGAAGAATGACAATGAGGCGGTCTCGGCGGTGATGGCGGTGCACAGTGGTTCAGAACGCGAAAAACGTGATCGAAAATCAAATTTTCAACTTCTTCGTACAAAGTTAAAATTGCACTAATTTAATCTTGAATAGTTGTTCTATTTGATAATATTAATAATATGCATCTTATTTACATAAGTTTTTCTATATTTGCTTTCAAAGTTCAGTAAAATTGAGACGTTGCAGCGTATAGAAATTAGGGTGTAATTAAAAAGACTGTACCACAAGCAAATGCGGTTATTTATTAATGTCATTATAATATTGTTATAGATTGCTAAGTGTATTACTAATTATTGGATAAAGTTTACCTAGTACAAGAAAGTTTATTGCTTGTAACCGGTAACCGGATTATAAAAATTTGCCTTAAGTGAAGGATTACGTTTAGTTCTACACAACCCTACACGGAAAAAAAAAATTAGCTGCCATTATTTGCCTATTCAAAACATATAAAAGAAAATCCCGCACGGTACCCGATCAGTTGAAACGCAACTTTGAGTCAAACCTGTATGCAGATTATTCTGGGCGCATTTTCGAAATTTGTGACGTTGCAAGAGGTTGTGTTTTTGTTGCAGTATTTCTTTTGAGAATTTGTAACATAATGGCCGCGAAGAAAATATGTCTATTGGTTTTAGACGAAGTCTCTATGATAAATGATGATAAATCGACTGAAAGTAAGAAACAAGCAATTTATCTGTTTATACTTGACACATACGGACTTGCCGAAGATAATAAATCAAGTAAAAATATTTTGTATTGGCTTGAACAAATGTTTTTTCCAAGATATTTTAAATATTGGAAATCGTCCAATAAAATATTTAGTGTTTTTATGAAAAAGCAAAATGTTTGGCGAGAAGAAGAAATTATTTTTCCTTAATCCGTTTACTGCGATCGACCATCAACTTCGGGTATTCAAGGTCGTCCTTAAAAGAGTTTTGCTCAAAGTTCTGCTGTTATAACCAGGCGTAAAACCCAGGAGCTCAGAAAAAGTACTTCCGTGGAAAAACTTGTGCAATCAAAGTACGAGAAAGTGGAGATATTAATACTGCCGATTCGATAATTGTAAGTACTTCAACTACACTAAGTAGAGGCAAACGAATAATGAAAAAATGGAGGAGTCCCGAACAAGAACAAAATGCCATAACACCTGAAGAGGCTCTGTCATTTATTATCTCGGGTGGTATTACGAAGCAGCAATATATGCTTATTAGAGCAACAGCTTTAAAACATGGTTGCAAATTATATCCAAGTTAACACGCTATTCTACAAGCAAAAAGAATTAATTTTGTATTTTGGACAAAAAATTTTACAATATAATTTGAGGATGTTTTGAAGGTTGTTTTTTTTTGTTAACCCAGTACATACTACTAAACATGTAAAAGTCAATGCATTAAGGGGTGCTTTTGACAAACAAATACTTCGAATTTGCAAACTAAACTTTATAATTTGTATAAAAAATATTCTTCGTACTTGTATTAAGTGATATCAATTTTTCGCATTTAAGGGTTGTATTTTTGGATAGTTTTGACAAATACGGGTTTTTAATGAATAGTTTCAAATTCAGCATACCCAGAAACATAAACTTACTCAACTTTTAATGTAAAATCTGTTAATAGTAAAGAGTAAACAATTTCGATCGCGTTTTTCGCATTCTGAACCATTGTGCGGTGGTAGTTGACCTTGGCATCAGCGACGCTACAAGTGAATTGGTGATTAATTGTGTGTTATCGAATTTGGTGAGGTTACAGTATGTGCCTGCATTATATCTCGCTCGAAAAAAGAATAGTAAAAAGATGCCCGTATACGAGAATGACAAAAAACGGCCGCCAAACTAGATAGTCATGATTGACAAGGAAGAGGGCATAATTCGACCTAGAGGCTTTTCGAGTGGTGTTGCGTTGTCGTCCTTAATCAGGACAAGATTTTCCTCAGAGATAATAGATTCCGGAGAACTTCGAGCGTTGTTGGAACGTTTGTCAGCACTTCCAAAAATCGTTCCTAATGTACTGAACCAGTTGCCATCGAGCAAAACGGTATCCTAGAAGGTGAGAAAAATCCACCATAGGCGGAACGGTGAGCGGACGTTGAATAAGCCAGGCGTAAGTGCTCAAAAATCAGATGTGTCAGACGATAGAGGGCACAGTAGGCAAGAATTCAAGAATTAAGGACGGCTTTAATTTGAGCGACCACAGTATCTAACTCCCGGTAGATAAGCAACTGCGTGCCGACGACACGGCGAAGATGGTGCTTAGTGGATTTTCCGGCGGTTTCAAAGCGGTTCTGGCATTGGAGGCGAAGCGACGACAATAGGCGACACGCGTTGCAGGTGAGTGAGGGTGGAGAATTTGCCTTCGAGACTATAATATATTGGGATATATCTTAGACCATAAAAGCTTATAGACGCGCCGTTAGCTATATCTCGCGTACTACGAAGTGAAGCCAACATGAGGAGCAGTGCGTGACGTCACGTGTGGGCATAAGTAAAGTTTGTGTGTTTGTTTCCCGGCTGTTTTCATTTGGTTTTTATCTTAAAATCGTTGATTTGTACGAGTTGTAATTATGGTGCAATCATGCAGTGCTTATAATTGTACAGAACGATATAAACGTGGTACAGATATATCATTTCACATGTAAGTATTTACTTTTAAATAAAAGTTTCATATGCATAACCTCGAAATAAGGTGATAAACAGGATGAGTTCTTTTAAAGTGTTACCGGGCTATATCTCGAGAACAGTTTTAAATATTTTCATGAAATTTTGATGAGGTAATAGGGACATTTAACCCTTTTGTCGCATTTGAGGAGTTGGTGGTAATGTAGCCCTGTAACATTTTAAAAACTCATGCTGTATAAATGCAATTTAAAAATTGTTGTTACCTATTTTACAAAAATAATCACTCACAGATTTCCTCGAGATTCCCTACTCCAAAAGCAATGGATTGCTGCAATGCGACGTGACAATTTTAACCCCTCACAACATAGCAGAATTTGCTCGAAGCATTTTACACATGATTCTTTTATGACCAATAATTGGAGTTCAATAAAGAAACTAAAAAATGATGCTGTGCCAAGCATATTTAATTTTCCTAGTCATTTGACTAAGAAGATAACAACTAGAAAACCTCCGCCATCAAGAAATGTCGAAGTTCAAAATGAAGATAACACAGAAACATCAATAAATGAAGGGACATCCAAAGAATGTCTCGTAGAGCCCCCTACCAAAAAGAGAAGAATGCATTATATTGGTGATTTCAAAGAACGAGATTCTTCAATGCGACATGAGCATTACAGACTTGCAGTAAAAAGGGTACTTATAAAAAAGCAGAAACAAATTAAAATTCTACAACAACAGAATCGGCGGCTTATTAAGAAAGTGTCTAACTTAAAGTCTTTACTGGAGCATTTGAAACAAGAGCGAATGATTGATGAAGATTTCTCACTGGAACTTGCGGTAAGTGAAATACAAAAAATTTCATTAATATTAAAAGCATGTTATTGGTGTTTGAGGTGTAATATTAACTTTCTCCTAGGATACAATACCTGCTGCTGCTAAAACTATATTTAAACAGTTGTTGAAATCTAAGTGTTCCAAAACATATCCCCCGGAATTGAAGAGCTTTGTACTTACATTGAACTTTTATTCACCTAAAGCTTATTCGTATGTCAGAAAAACTTTTGCTAACATGCTTCCTCATCCACGAACTCTTCAAAAATGGTATCAAACTGTAACATGTGGCCCAGGCTTTCAAACAGAATCCATAAATGTTTTGAAACAGAAGGTATTAGAGCTTCGGGAAAAGGGTAAACGTTGCATTTGCTCCTTAATGCTTGATGAGCTGGCAATACATAAAAAAGTAGAATGGGATGGAGAAAAATTTTTAGGGTTTGTTTGTTAGAATATTTGTAAAATGCATGATATTTTGTATAAATGCATGAAAAAATTAAAAAATTGGAAAAAGTACTTATTATATGTTGGTTGAAATAATTTTACATTGTAGGTATGTTGACATCGGCAATGGGCTTGAAAGTGACACTGTAGCAGAAGCAAAGGAAGCAATTGTTTTTTTAATTAATAGTGTGAACGATAGTTGGAAGCTACCAGTAGGTTATTTTTTAATTAATGGACTTACAGGAATTCAAAAAAGTAACCTGATAAAATTGTGTTTAACTATATTACATGATGCTGATGTTACGATCACCAGTGTAATGTTCGATGGTGCTACAACCAATATAAGTATGGCAAATCATGTTGGAATAGATTTATCTATTAACTCGTCACAAACATATTTTATGCATCCTATGACAAAACAGCCTGTTTACATTTTATTAGATCCTCCTCACATTCTGAAGCTTATAAGAAACACTCTTGGTACATTTAAAGTTTTTTATGATAATAAAAGTGAGCCTATTAAATGGGAATATATTGAAAAATTGGTGGAGGTGCAAGAAAATGAAGGTCTGCATTTAGCAACAAAAACGAGACGACATATAAATTGGTTTAAAGAAAAAATGAAAGTAAAATTAGCACCACAGACATTCAGTTTAAAAGTTGCCAAAGCTTTACAATATTTGAGAGAAACTCATTATTTTAAAGATTTTGAAGGAAGTGAGGCAACCGAGAGATTTATTGTTTTCATTAATGATATTTTTGATATTTTAAATAGCAGAAACCTATTAGCTAAACATTTTAAAGCAAGCCTGCAGCATTACAATAAGGACATTATTTTTAAAAAAATTCACGAATCAATTAAATACCTTACATCACTGAAATGTACAGCAAATGGGGAGCGTCTGTATTTAAGCCAGAGAAAAACTGGCTTTATTGGTCTTGTCACCAGCTTAAAATCATACATGGGGATATGGAACCAGCACGTAGAAAGCGGTTATCTCAAATATCTTTCAGCGTATAAGCTATGCCAAGATCACATAGAAGTTTTCTTTAGTGCCATAAGGAGCCATGGAGGATAAAACAATAATCCAACTGCAAAATAATTTAAAGCTTCTTACAAGAGGTTGCTAATGCATACAGGTGTTACAGCTTCCTCACAAGCTAACTGTATTGAACAAGCACCATCTATTATTTTGGCGATGAATACCACTACTCAAGTGAAAATGAGGACGATTGACCAACAACTTATTGAAATTGTTGGTATTGAGGAAGATAGAATTAACGACCACAACTATGCATTAACTAGTTTAAGTTATTCAAGTAAATTGTCACTGTATGTAAATGATGTTGTCGAGTATATAGCTGGGTTTGTGGTGAAAAACGTTAAAAAAAATTGATTGTGAAATTTGTTTAAGCGTGATCCAGTCAGATATTTCAAAGTCAAACCTAATAAACAGCAAAAACTATAGTAAGTTTAGAAAATGTTTAATTCAGCCATCTGAAGGTGTGATTCACATTTGCAAAATAGCAGAAAGTGAAATCAGAATCATGGACAAAATGCAGATGTTGAACGGAAATAATCTACTGACAAAACTAATCATCAATATTATGTGCAATGTCCGCGGTGCAGTTTTCGATTCTCTCAAGGAACATATATATGATAATGATGTTGAATCTAACCACATCATTAATTTAATTAAAATTATTGCTTTCCATTATTGCAATATTAGATTGTATCATCTGACTGAATGCAAAAATAATAATGCTGATAGAGTTAGAAGCAAACTAACAAAAACAATTTTGTTTTCTGGGCAATAAATAAATGAAGCAATTGTGTCCGCTGCCGTGCATTACAGAGTAATTTTTTTTTCATTTTATTAATGTAATAAATTTTTGTCTTTGTATTTAAAATATATTTTATAATTAAGTAATATATTTTGCAGTCTTTATTTTTTTCCTAATACATGTATACTCTCTAGGTATTAAGATAATAAAATTAATAAATGGCACTGTTTGTTTTAATAATCATGCACAGTAAATAAAATTTGCTAAATGTATTTATTGGACATGTTTCAACAACTTCCCTGCACAAGATTAATTACTTTAAGTAAATAAAAAAAATTATTTCGTTCCCACTTCCAATACGAAGCATATTTCTATTTGTGTTCTTGCCCACACGTGACGTCACACCGCGCCTGTTATGTTGGCTTCACCAAATTCGGGTTAGGGCGTGTCTATAAGCTTTTATGGTCTAAGGGATATATTTAAACATAGGCAACCAAATGTAAGTGCGAGTAGTGGGGGCCTGTTGAACAATAAAGATATTTCCTTCTTCTTGCTCCAGCAGTCGTCGTGTTTACATCAATAACCTAGCCGGCAACCACCCCTCCCCTAACACACAGTACATTTCATGACGATGAAGAAAACTAACCAAGTGAATCGAAAGAGACATAAACTAGACCGACGGCATTAAAGCGACATAAGCACATAAAGGCAAGTGTAAAGTTAATACAAAAATGCCTTTTTTGATGCAAGGAGATGAAATCCATCATGGACACCCTATTAGTAGGGTAGTGTCGGATTCTTACCGAATACTACTCTGATAGGGACTTGTTTAACTCCAGAGGATTTTTTCAGTCAAAGACATTGCGAGAAGATCGCTAAATGAGATGGTTAAATGTATCGTATATCCTTTGTCACCCTCCTCGACAGGGACTATCGACGACAGGTGGATTACGGTGGCTCATTGAGAATTTAAGTCTAATTAATTACACAAGTTTACAAATTCGGGTCAACTTTTGGACCTGAGCAAATGAGAACGATTCTTAACGTTATTTGATACCCTGAACTCAGATCTTCAATCCGTGTTTCAAGATTGGTTCTAGTTTTCGAGTTCGTGCATAGTGGCAGCACTGCGCTGTTATATTTGACCACGTTGCATTAAACATCATTCGGAATTTATTTTTGTGCGGTGAATTAGCTTCGAAACATGTGAAAAAGCGGAGAAAACGTTGCAAAGTGGATTCAAAGTGTTTTGTTGCGTTTGTGGATGTTATATGCTGGGAAAATCATGACAAATACACTCAAACATGCGTATTTGCAGTACTTTGCAAGGTTTGGCCGAGTCGTTCCCATTAAGAGAATAAACCGTGTTCTCTATACTGCTTGTGAACCCACATGACGTTTTATTGCCACCTTTTCACATTAATCTTGGCCTTATTAAGAACTTTGTCAAAGCACTCAATCACGACTTCCGGCTTTCCAGTACCTAATCAAGATGTTTCCAAAACGCAAAAATCAAAGAAGGAATATTTGTTGTTCCGCATGTAAGGCAGTGCATTTAGTACTCGGAGTAGTGCAGTAGCCCCAAACACGAGCTGCATAGGTCAGCTGAGGTCTAATCATCATTTTGAAGAAATTAACCCTGGTTTTATGGGATATTTTTGATTTGGAATATATAATGATCAGAGCCTTGATGGCGTGAGTGATGGTTTTTGATCATCGCATTTCTCGTTTTGAATCAGAATTAGTGACTCTCCAAAGTAAAATTCAGGAGAGTCGATGACGTAATGCTTGTTTTTGCTGAAGTGCATAGAGACACTTTTGTCAGAATTAATCGCTAGTCGTCACTTATCAGACCATTCCTCAAATGAATCAAGGGCCTTTTGGAGAGTATTCTCCAAGTGGTATATAGTTCGCTCTCTGTACAGAAGGACAGTATTGTCAGCATATGCGATCGTAACCAGAGCCAGATTCGGTATGTTGACACCTACTAATATCGAAAAATTCCTTATCAGGAATTCGAGGTACTCGAGCCCTATCATTTTATAGATAAGGCCGTCGTTCCAGACTCTGTCGAACGCCTTCGAGACGTCAAGGAAAACTGGTCTCGTCTGATGACAAAGCAATTAAAGATATACTCTCAATAGCTGATGGTTGGTAGACTTGCCGGCTCTGTCGCCCGCTTGTGAATCGGGGATTATATTGTGGTCTTCAGTGAAGGCCAAAAGACGAGTTAGCAGAACTTTTTCTAAGAGTTTGCCTAATGAGGCAAGCAAGCTGATTGAGCGATAATTTTGTGGAGATTGGGCTTAAGTATGTTGGCACAGAGGCACAGAGGCCAGCCAATGGAAAAGTACCAATCACATCGATTGAAGCATTTATTATATCTAGCAGACCGAGATTTTTCACCATTAAGGTGGAAATACCGTCGAAGAAAAAAGCTTTCCGGTTTTTGGGCTGTTTGATCAGCTCATCAAGTTCTTCCGGAGTGGCTGCGTCAAATGACCACACGTGGTCTAAGTTATTGAAATTTTTGACATCATCATAGAAGTCATCGTCATCACCAACTTTTGGTGTAAATTGCTGCTCCGTGAAGTTAGCGAACGATTCTGCTTTGTCTGAATCGCTAAATACGAGTCCTCTCTCGCCGTGTTATGGTTTGCCTCTCTTGAGTCTTTTAGAGAAAGCCCAACCAGAGTTTAGGTGCACATTGAGGGATTAAAGACGTCTTTTCAAACGCTCATTACGTAGGAGACGTGATCGGTCTCTCACCTGGCGGCCGTAATTGAAGAAAAACCCTCAAGACCAAAATGGCTAGGAAAAATCATGTACAAGAAAAAAATTAGTAGCCATATCGCTGGATAAAAAGCTTGACACGGATGACTACTGGACCCAGCCATCCAGGTGCACGGAATCGAAGATGCACGAACTGAAGCTGAAGGTCGTGTGGAGCAGATGGAAGGCGGCGATGATCGTCTGGGATGCCCTCCAAAATGGCGGGTGAGTTAGCCAACCATTTATGCAATTCAAAACCGCCCGCCTTGAGAAGAGTGACAAGCTCTTCTTTTGCTTAGGGTGCGGCATCACAGTCGATTAGGTTAGGATGTCATCGGCTTACAAATTCGTATAGAGCCCGGAGGCGGCAAACGGGTATCGGACATGTTCCTCAGCTACTTCTTACTGGAAGGATGCTTCGATTTCTTTTAATCATAAGTTAAATTTTCTTACCGAATTGATAACTACTTATTAAAAGATGTTGACGAAATTAACGACTTTATTTTTCTTTGGCACCAAATTAAACTTTTCTCTCCATATCAATAATATGACGTCCATTTATTTAAAAACACTTGTTGCAATTTATTAAATTACTGTACACAACTTTGTAACGTTCTAAACATAATTATTTCCATTATTTGGAGCTCGTCTTGTACAATGTGGTCTAATAAAAATGAAATGGTACAGAGTAAATTTTTACAGATGATATCTTTCAAACTTAGAATCACTTGCTGTGATATAGTAATAGTAATCACCATAAAATCGCTTTAGACAAAATTATAACTGGTAGTCATTTGTTCTGTAGCCGTTATTACCTTTCGCTGGCTATCTTTCAACGAAATTGTCATTCAGAATTTAAATGAGAATTGTAGGGGTTCGGATATGAGGTAAACACGTTAGTGGGTTAAAACGTATATTTTACACGAATACGTACAACTTTACACTATGTCAAGATAACTTTGTCTAAGACCGTAATCAGTGCTTAGGTGATACTCAATGTTAGGCCGTTATCAGCGCTAGCGAGCGAGTGAAGTGAAGTGTCCTCTTGAGGTAGGACTGAGGGCTTTATAGGCGTCCGGCCGGGTATCCCAGGGTAGCGGTGGTAGGGACGGTGGTTCTCATTGGTGCCCGCGCGAGGGTGGTGGATGAGCGCGAGAGTACCTGAGCGACAAGGATGGTTGCTAGTGGCGAGCGTCGAGGGTGGATGTTACAGTCTCCCCCTCTGGATGTGAAGTCGTCCCGACGATCCATCCAGCTATCAGACATCCACTAGTTCTTCCTCGGCCTTCCCCGTTTCCGTAATGGCTTGATGGGCTGGGCGGCGGCATCCAATCCAACGCAAGGCGTGAGGGCTGAGGAATGGTAGACACCAATCGCAGTGGTAGGGCTGTCCAACGGCACGACTTCGAAGGTGGTTGGTCCAAGGGACTGCAAAATGACGTAAGGTCCATCTGTTCGGGGAGCCAATTTGGAGCTGAATCCCTTTTTGGCATTACTCAGGGGGTGTATAGTTACCCAAACTTTGTCTCCAGCGGCATACTGAGGAGTGGCTCTTCTGCTCTGGTCAGCTTGCTTCTTCCGGAGATCTTGTTGCTGGTCCTGAGTTTCGGCGGCTTGACGTAAATATTCTGTGAGTCGGGAGAGATACGGGGTTATCTCGGCAATGCAGTTTTCAGACTCAAGAATGGCTCTGGGATCTTGCGTGGCTTCGTAGGGAGTACGAAGTTCTCTACCGAAAGTTAAGAAGGGAGCGCTGAACCCGGTGGTTTGGCACATAGCCGTGTTCATGGCAAATCTTATGGCTGGTTACATTTCTGCCCATCGTGCATGGTGTGTTCCTGTGAGTATTCCCAGTTGTGTCTTCAAAGCTCGGTTCTTTCTCTCCACTGGATTTGCTTGAGGGTGGTAACTAGGTAGCAGTGCTTGATGGATTCCCAATGTGAACATGACGTGCTGCATCACAGCACTAACGAATTGTGTTCTGTTATCGCTAATCACGCGACCTAGGAAGCCGTAACGTAAAAATACTTCTTCGACTAATGTTATGGCGCATCGTTCTGCTGTGGCTGTTTCTAATGCGAACATTTCTACCCATTTAGATGAGAGATCCTCTATAATTAGGATGGTCGTCTTTCCATCGGGAGTGGTAGGTAGCGGCCCAAATAAATCGATAGCGAGCACTTCAAATCTTTGATTGGTAGCGCGGGTCTGTAGTAATCCGGCAGGTTTCAAATTTGTTACTTTATATCGTTGGCAGGCGGCGCATTGCTTAAGGTATGGCTCCACACTATTTTGCATACCTTTGCAGAAATAATTTTGTCGAATGCGTGAGAGAGTTCTCTGGATTCCATAATGTCCAGCTGTGGCATCATCATGGAATGCTTTCAGCACACGTGGAATTTCCTCCTTAGGGACCACTTGTTGTGCATCTTCTTGCTCTCCTTGAGGGTCGTATCGGTACAAAATACCATTTGCCATGATGTACCCTTTTCTTGTCCAGTAGACAGCATTTTTGGTAGTTTGGGTGGCTTCCAGCTCCTCAATTATTTTCTTTAAATCGCTATCTAGGTGTTGTGCATTTCTGATGTCGCTCTCCTTTCGGGATGTCATATCAATGGAAACTTTCTTTATTTCCCAGGGATATTTATCATCGTCGTCATCGGTGACTGGACGGGATAAAGTGTCGGCCACTCTATTCGCACGCCCTGGTACGTAGTCAATCTGGAGATTGTGAGCTTGCAACTGTAGTGCCCATCGTGCCAATCTTCCTGTCAGCGACTGCAGACTCATCAGCCAGCGGAGGGGTTGATGATCAGTGGCGACTGTGATTTGCGACCCATCTAGATATCCTCTGAATTTCTTCATAGCCCAGATGATGGCTAAAGCTTCCTTCTCAATGGTAGCATAGTTTTTCTCTGCCGGGGTCAGTAATCGACTGGCGTATTCGACGGGGTGTTCGTTCACACCCTCCCCCTGGCACAAAACTGCTCCGACTGCATAAGCACTGGCATCTGTTCTGACAACAAACGGCTTTGTCGGATCGGCCGTCCGTAGTACGGGAGCCCCGGTCAAGGCCTCTTTCAGACGTTCGAAGGCTGTATCTGCTTCTTCGTCCCATTTCCAGGGGTTGTTCTTCTTAGTCAGGTTACTTAGTGGTTTTGAAATAAGCGCGAAATCCGGTATGAATCGTCGATACCATGAACACATTTGCAAGAAAGAGATCAGTTGTTTGCAATTAGTTGGTTTTGCTCTTTGCCTGATGACAGTGACCTTTTCTGGATTAGGTATAAATCCGTCCTTCGTTATCATGTGGCCCAGAAAGCGTACTGACACAGAAAAATGAGCTTTTCTCTCGATTGATGCGGAGGTACCACTTATTTAGTTCCGCAATAACTTTCCTGAGGTCCTCTAAGTGTCGATTGATGGAGTCCGATAAAATTATCAAATCGTCCAGATATGCGAACATGCATACCTCGGGTAGTTTTCTTCTGAATTTGTCCATCAGCCTTTGGAATGTCGATGGAGCGTTCCTCAAACCAAACGGCATTTGTTTGAATTGGTAGCAACCAAAAGGGGTGATGAAGGAGGTTTTTGCTTGGTCTTGCAATCTTACAGGAATTTGCCAATATCCGGTGCGTAGATCGATGGTAGAAAAACTATACGGTTTACCCATGGCATGCAATAGATCGTCCACGCGCGGAAGTGGATAAACGTCTGGTACTGTAATCGCATTTAATTTTCTAAAGTCTACACACAGCCCAGTTCCTCCATCCTTCTTGGGTACCATTACAACAGGAGCTGCCCAAGGGGATTGGCTTTCCTCAATGATATCTTGACGCATCATTTCGTCGACTTCTTTCCGCAATTCTGTCTGTCGTACGGCGGACATTCGATATGGGCGGGTGGCTATTGGGATATCCTGACTTACAGTGATTGTATGCTCTATTTCTGTAGTAGGAGGGCCCCATAATTCAAATGAGCTGGAGTTGGCTTGCAGCATCTGATTGATCTCCTCTTTCTCTAGATCGTTAAGATCTGTGGCTTCATCGTTACGGAGGGACACACTGACGTAGAATAATTTTGTTGGTTTTGGTCTTCTTGCACCTCGGGGAAAGACCTTTCTTGAATACTCTGCATGTACCGATTGACTGATATTTATATAGTCGGCGAATAGGGTGTCAATATACTCTGACGAGTACGTACTATCGGTTTCCACTTTTTCAGGAGTTTCTGGCAGTAAACCTATCAGCGGCGGTGGTGGTCTATATTCTTCCCAGTCTATGTCCATCGGCTCGTTATTGAATCATTCAGGAGTGTTGGTTGTTAGTGGCGTTAGTGATTTGTCGCTCCTCTTCCGCTTCTGTTTCGGTATTCTCCATCTGCTCATAACAGTGCTGTTCCTGTTGCGTATCGATGAACGACCATGTTCTTTGGGGTATGTTGAGTACAATACCAGCATTCTCCATAAAATGTACCCCCAGCAATGTAACGTTATTCGTACTGTCCGGGAAGACGAGGAAAGGCGTCCTTATCCAGCGGTTTTTAATATTTACCATGACTATGGTGCTGAGCATGTTTTTCTCTTGTGGATTTCCATCAGCCAGCGTAACCTGTCCTTGCACGTAATTAAATTTTGTGCCGAGTTGTAGGAGGTGTTTATACAACGATGCGGAGGCAATGGATTTTTCAGCACACGAATCTAGGAATGCACTTCCTGTGGCGTTCTTGATAGTAATGTAAACTACCGGACTTCGTCGTTGTTGGATAACCATATTCACTGCACAAAACGCTAATTTACTATTCTCGTTGACAGTCGGATTGCACGTTGTACACTTGGCACGAATGGTTCCAGGTTTACTGCAACCGTAACATGAGAATGTCGGTGCGGGTGTTCTCTCTTCATTCATTCTTGCCTGGGTTTCTAGAGCCTTCTTTTGTTTGCGACATTCGGCAAAGTCGTGGCCGTGTGCGCGACAGTGTGTGCACTTCTTTTTCTTTCCGTCAACCTTCGTACTGGATTGGGAATTTTCTTGTTCCTCTTTATCTTGCCATGTGCGTTCGATCTCCCGTGCCTTGGCGATCAGGTTCTGGAAAGTGGTGATTCCTTCCCTAGGTATTTTCTCACGGATATTGATGTTCAGTTGGCCGAATATCATGTCTATCTGTAGCGCCTCGCTCAGTTTATGGTCCGTTATCTGTGCGATGAGGGCCCTCTTTTCAGCGATGAACGTGTCTGTGTTCTGGTTGTTTCCTTGGCGTTTAGCGAATACTTCTTGTAATATTGCATAAGCCGCAACAATTTAATAGCGTCGTTCCATGTAGCCGTTGTAGTTTTCACCCCTTGCCACCATACTGCAGCGTCGTCAGTGAATAGGAGTAGCAGACCTTCTAGCGCGTCTTCGTCTGAGATTTTCTCGATTTTCTTATATACCTTGACGGTATTAATCAATCCTGAATGATCCGGGATTGTTGTCTCCTCGACTGGCTCGTATTAGTTCTTGAAATTGTTCTGTGGTGAGTGTAACTGCCATGTTTACTTCGGTTTTGTTGCGTGCTTTTGCTCTCGTTTTATATCCGGTCCCACGTTGGGAGGCCAGTTTGTAGGGGTTCGGATATGAGGTAAACACGTTAGTGGGTTAAAACGTATATTTTACACGAATATGTACAACTTTACACTATATCAAGATAACTTTGTCTAAGACCGTAATCAGTGCTTAGGTGATACTCAATGTTAGGCCGTTATCAGCGCTAGCGAGCGAGTGAAGTGAAGTGTCCTCTTGAGGTAGGGCTGAGGGCTTTATAGGCGTCCGGCCGGGTATCCCAGGGTAGCGGTGGTAGGGACGGTGGTTCTCATTGGTGCCCGCGCGAGGGTGGTGGATGAGCGCGAGAGTACCTGAGCGACAAGGATGGTTGCTAGTGGCGAGCGTCGAGGGTGGATGTTACAGAATTACATTCGCAATTGCTGACCTTTTACAATTAATTTTTGACTATAATCTTGATAAAAGTTCAAAATGGCATTTTGATGTCTTAAATAATTTCTTTTGTAGTTTGGGTGGTTGTGTAAACGGTTTCTCTTATAATCATAATAACATTATCGTATAAATACGATCACCGTGTCTGTATACATATATAGGGATTAACCAACGACATCTATGAACATTTAATAAAGACACGTCTGTATTTATTTTAGCTAAAGTCTTTTAAAATATCTCGAGAGAAAACAAAGAAAATACACATCACATATACTTACATTGCCCCGTTTCCATTATAAACACGCATATAAACAATTCTCCGCCTTTATACCCTTCACCTTGTAACGTATGAAATGAATTTCAAGCAATGGATTATTTTCGAAAAATATACGAATCTTCATGGCCACTTAAAAGCAGGGATAACCCGATTGCGGTGAATTTATTTTTGCTCGAATGCGGCAATAATACTTTCCGGTTTGTTATTCATGTCGTTCCATTTAAGTGTTCAAATAAATATAACGTATTTTCGCTTTTAATAATAATTATTATTTCATACAAAAAATATTTTAGCAATGTACTAATTTTATAATTAATGTTTTGTCTAAAAATGAGCTATACTTAAAATTAAGATTTCTTGTTTTCAGGCATAACTTTTACTAGATATATTTATGTTTTAGTCTAAATGTATCATCTATCCACATTATAAGCCTATTATAATAATGCTTAACATTATAATTTAATAAGAGCAGACCAGACCAATTTAATTTGGGAGTAATTTTTATTGTATTTAATAAGTAGTTCATTAAAATAATATATCACGAAGTAATGTAATACAAATATCTGACGCATTATTTAATTCAAAACTAATTCTCAATTCAAATACCCTCACATAATAACTATCACAGACGATAGATAAAAACAAATCCCATTCGTATGCACATTTAAATATTATAATTTGAATAACACGTCGCCCAACAAAACAAAGTTAGTCGCAAATTCAGCATAACAGAATGACCCCTTATTTATTCGGTGTCCATTGGATCCCAACAAAAAAAATAATGATAAAATCCACCTCTGAACGTTTATGCGTGCATTTCGACCCGTCCATTCTGACGGCTATAAATGATAACAATTGGGCGTAACTGTGAAGGGAAAGGAAAACAGGGGCCCCAATTTAATCTATCTATTCGGAATATACGTTTTTTTGTTCGCGTTCGTGTTTTCGCATCCCTCGGATTACTTCGAGAGACTTTTCTGAACAAACAGGGACGAAGGTATATTTAAATTAAATTTTTTGATCGTCCGCTATTCCAATATCGTGTTCGACTTATTTATATTTGCTTTCGATGGTTTAAATTATTAATGAAATAATATTTTAATAATATATGAAAATTGTATTTCTTTCGGATCCAAAGGTTTTTTTGTTCATTTCGCTTGTTATTGTTATACTAAATTTAATGAATATTAAAGATATTGAATTTTTTACTAGTATTTGTATCAATGATAAGATCACCTAATTACATCGTTAAGTCTAATTTTCATATTGCCTTGTTAATATAATTTAATTTAAATACAAATTTTATACTGCCCGGCACCTCCACCATTTAGTCATTTACGTATTAGCCTTTTATAAATTAATTATTAAAAGAAAGGACATCAAATGTTCGTATGTATAATAAAGATTTAGCAAGATACATTAAATAATAACTAGCTGACAGAATTCGCAAATATCTTAAAATGAAAATATGTATATATTTTTTGATGTTTTCTAAATCAAAAATTATTATTTATGCCACAAGCCTTGCAGGTTATAAAATTAATATTAAAAAGAAATCTCGCGTATATTTGCTGCAACATTGTCAATGTCTGGAATATCGCTCTCAGAAACGCTCTTGGGCTCAACTAAATAAAATTCCAACTGGAATGATAAAAGTTTTTCCACCCCACAATGCTTGAGGGGCACGAATTATTTATTTAACGTCCGCAAACTTTCCCAATTTAATTTGCATTTGCTTACATCCATTCTAGGGAAACGGTATTATCGTCTAACGTCGGCTTTTAATTTATGAATCACTCGATAATTGTAACTTTACCAACTATCTCTACAACGAAAAGCGTTAATTACACTTTCAGTATCCACATAAATTAATTAATTTGGTATATTAAAAACACAAATTTATATCAAACACTTTCAGTGAAATAAAATACTCCATCGGTCAAATCAGCCCAAGGATAATGAAAATTAATGGATTTTCAAAAATTAGAGGGCGCTAGAAAGCGCATTAAACTGCTTGTTGTCATTTAGATTATGTCCTATACAATTTCTCTTTTTCGTTAATGTCATTGTGTCAATTAAATTGAATATACAAACTTCTCTTATATTAGTAGTAGTAGTAGTGTTAGGCTATCGACCACGTGGTCCTTCCGCCATGTGTTATTTGTGTATTTGTGTGTGTGTAAATGAGCTTGTTACTTTAAAGGATCGCACCCGTCACTCTAAAGCACTATTAATTGTATCCCAATGGTGAATGGTACCGGTCACCCATCCAACAATCTCTTATATTATTTTATAGAAACTACTGTTTTTATCTATAACTATAGCTTGTTTAAATTTATAATAAGAAAAGAAACTTGTTTCAATACATTTGCTAACCAACAGTTGATAGGTAGTTAATACTTTACATAAATGTAGGCAACTGATAGTAAATACTTAACTTAAATGTGGAAAACACGGTCATATACAACGTCGGTGCAGAGAAAGATCAAATAATCGCACCAATGAAAAGGACAGTTATCCTTTACTCCGAATTGACGACACATTGGATACCTTGGCTGGATCTACTATTTTCTCCACACTGGATCTTAAAAGCGGATATTGGCAAGTTGAAGTAGCTCCCGAGGACAATGGAATATGGCAATTCAATGTTATGCCATTTGGACTATGTAATGCACCCGCGACGTTCGAGACGGTACTAACAGGACTATCTTGGAAAACATGTTTGATTTACCTCGACGATATAATTGTAATGGGAAAATCCTTCGAAGACCACATGAAGAACTTAGAAGAGGTGTTCCGACGATTAAGGGATTCTGGACTGAAACTCAGCCCGAAGAAGTGTCACCTTTTCAAGAAAGAGGTGCAGTACCTAGGACACATTGTTTCAAGCCAAGGTATTGCAGTCGACGGCCAAAAGATCAAAACGGTGAGGGAATGGCCAGTTCCAAAGGATTTACACCAACTCCGGAGTTTTCTTGGATTATGCACGTATTACCGTCGTTACGTTGCGGGATTTTCAAACATCGCTAAACCATTAACCCGCCTCACTGAAGGAAAACAACGGTTCTTCTGGAACGGGGAATGTCAGGAGGCGTTCCAAAAACTGAAAAACGCACTTATCAGCGCACCAGTTCTAAGTTATCCGTTGTCAGAGGGAAGGTTCTTGTTGGATACCGATGCAAGCAATGTAGGAATTGGAGCTGTTTAACACAAATACAGGATGGGCAGGAAAAAGTGATCAGCTATTTTAGCAAGACTTTATCCAAGCCGGAGCGGAACTACTGCGTAACGAGAAAAGAGTTGCTTGCAGTAGTCAAATCAGTAGAACACTTCTATAAATATTTATATGAAAGGAAATTCTTATTGAGAACCGATCATGCTGCTCTTAAATGGCTTCTTCAGTTCAAGAATCCGGAAGGACAAGTCGCAAGATGGTTGGAAAGACTTCAGGAGTTTGACTTTGACACTGAACACAGAGCTAGAGCGATCCACAGGAATGCAGATGCTTTGTCGCGAAGGCCATGCCCAGAAAATTGCAAGCACTGTAACAACGCAGAATCAAAGGAGAGTCAAGTACTCCGAACAGCTGTAGAAAGCGATGACTGGAATTTAAAAGAAATCCGGCAGGATCAAGACGACGACCTTGTTCTAAAGCCCCTGATGACATGGAAGGAAAGTGGAACCAGGCCAACATGGGATGAAGTCTCCAAATATTCGCCTGAATTGAAGTCATACTGGGATCAGTGGGATTCTATTGTACTGGACAAGGGACTGCTTAAACGCATATTCAAAGATTCAGAAGGCCGCGAAGAACGAAGGCAGATTATAATTCCAAAGAGTAGAATACCTGAAGTGATGAAAGAGATTCATAGTGGATCTTCCGGTGGACACCTGGGTATGTCAAAGACTTTAAACAAACTTCGGGAGAGATTCTACTGGGTGAACTGTAAGGTAGACGTCAGGGAATGGTGCAAGAAATATGTGATTTGTGCAGCAAGTAACGGTCCACAACGACGAAGGAAAGCACCTATGCGTCAGTACAATGTTGGTAGTCCTTTTGAGCGAATCGCAATTAATGTCGCTGGGCCATTCCCCGAGTCTCACCAAGGAAATAAATACATCGTGGTGGTAATGGATTACTTCAGTAAATGGGTGGATGCCTATGCGTTACCAAACCAAGAGGCTTCAACAATAGCGGAAGTACTAATTAAGGAGTGGATATGTCGTTTCGGCGTTCCCTTAGAACTACATTCTGACCAAGGAAGAAATTTCTAATCGAATCTTTTTCAAGAGGTATGCAAAATCTTTAAGATTCATAAGACAAGGACAACAGCTCTGCATCCACAATCAGATGGTATGGTGGAACGAATGAATAGGACCATCAATCGCTATTTGTCAAAAGTAGTCTTTGACCATCAAAGAGACTGGGACCAACATCTCCATCTTTTCCTGCTGGCGTATCGATCGGCTGTACACGAAACAAACGGGCAGACTCCAGCGAGCATCGTTATGGGTCGAGAGCTACGACTTCCATGTGATTTAAAGTTCGGCTGCCCTCCGGGAGAAGATTTGGCAGGGAAAGACTATGTGAGCGACCTGAGACGAAAAATGGATGAAATCCATAATCATGTGCGATCCAACATTCAACGTGCTAGCGACCGAATGAAAGAGAATTATGACCTAAAAACGGATCACAGTTGTTATAAAGATGGAGATTAACCCACAAAGACGCCGAGGTCTCTCCCCAAAATTGCAAACATCATGGGATGGACCATACCAGATAATACAGAAAATCAACGGCATCGTATACAGGATTCAAAAACCATCCCGAGGAAAACCAAGAGTTGTCCATTTTTCCAAGAAGATGGCGCAGCGATTCGTACGGTGGTTGAACAAAGCGACGAGAAAGCATTTGAAGACTTCATGGTTCAGCACTCTGATGGACGTAAGAGTCATTTTGATGTAACGAGAGAAGAACAACGAGATCTATTCCAAGTACCTTCGGACTATTGTCTTGCCCATTGTGTGGCCCAGGATTTGAAGATGTCACGAGAAATTGGTAGCGTCTTCAGGAAGAAATTCGGAAGGTTGGAGGAACTACGCACTCAATGTCCTAAAGTCGGAAGCATAGTCCACCTAGATATTAGTAGCCACCTACCGAAAAGGATCATTTACTATCTGGTAACGACGAAGTACTCTCATCAGAAGCCAACCTACAGGGATGTATGGCTATCATTAAATGAGTTGAGGGATTCACTTCTACGTGAGGGTATCAAGAAATTGGCAATACCGAAACTAGCTTGTGGGTTGGACCAATTGGACTGGAGAACAATCAGAAGCATGGTGGAAGTCCTTTTTGCCAATTCTGGGATCGAGATTTTCGTATGCTGTTATAATTCCAGTGGTATACATGAGAAACCCATAGACTGCTATTTCTTTCGAACGTCAAAATGTACAAAGGGGTCCCAGTGCAGGTATCGTCATAAGGTGCCGGAAGACTCATTTCTGGACGAAACATGCTTAGGGAGGGGGCAGTGTCACGAGACGCGTGGGGAGAGGGGATGAGTCATGGGCGTGCCGACTGGATCGAAATAAAAAAAAAAACAAGTGGAGATATAAGTGTCAGATAGAAATGTCAGATGTAAATACGTGCTGGTAATATTAATTGACTTCAATAAATCATTTGCAATTATTTACACACCCGTATAACGTGCAAAAACGTTACATTAATAAACAGTGAAACAAACCAAGCGTAAATTGTTATTTCTATTACAAAATGTTTCACCACGTGCTACATGAGAAACTAATTAAAGAAAAACAATAATAATATTTCATATACTTTAAAACGTAAATATTTTAAGATTTTTGTGTCAATTGTCAACAGTATCAACTGTATACTCTTACAATGTAAACTGGCAACTGTCATTTGTGGAATGGTAAATAGAAAATGATGTCGAATGTCAACTGTCAAATGATAAATATCAAATGTTTAAATGCCAAATATCAAACATTTAATATCACATGTTTAAATATATGTCTCCCTCATTTATATTAAAACGTCTACCACGTTTCATGTCTACATGATTAAAAACATGCAAAAAGAGCAATAATAGTTTCTCAATATAAATCTTTTTTAATATTAATATTATTAAATGGTACAGGGGTAGATTAGAAAATGTCACATGAATTGAAGGAAAAGGAACAATTTATAGATTAAATCAATTATGTTTTGGTCAACATGTCATAAATTTAAACATAGGATTTTTTATTAGCCACATTATCAAAAAAATACCTACATTATATGAATAAAACAAAATAGAGTTGGGTATTGTAACAAAATGGAAACTGAATGAGCAAATAAAAATACAGATTTGTTAAAAAGTTGTTTAAAAAGAAATGAAATATAGAAAGAACACAATATTATGCAATATTTAGAATAATATATAAATATAAAAGTTAATTTCATTAATTATGTCACATAATGTATAAATCATTCCAAATTCATTATAAATAATACCAATCAAGTGTCCACTTCAACAATCTGCTCCTTAGGACTTGGTATGTACAAATTTGAAGCCCGGTGCTCCTTCAAATATTCCCCACCGTACTCTGCATACTCTTCCTTAGTGATTAAAGTCCTAATGAAATCGGGCCTACTAGCAAAATTCCGGGCACCCAACCAAGGAGCCAGTCCACCGTTGGGCAACACTGTAACATTTGAATAAGATTGAAACGGTCGAATGGATATAAGGTCCGTGTGCACTCTCTCTTTTAAACCAGGAATACTCGCTAAACTACCCAGTAGCACAACGTTGGCGGCTAAACGGAGTTGATCCTCAGGGCTGAACAATTTCAAAACATATGCAATTACTTCAGAGAGTCCTGCCTCGCTGGAACCGATCATGTAGGGTTTGAAGAGTAATTCGGGCGCCCTGTACCTCTCAATACCAATGTGTAACTGATGGGCTTCAGCTGGGGCCAAGTTATCAGAATCATCCGATGGTTCGTAGGTTTTTATTATCTCCTCGATTTCCAATAATTTTTCGTTTTCTGTTTCACTGTCACTATCTCCACCTATAAGTATTTTAAAATATTAAAAATTCATTTGTTTCACCATCTGCTCAAAAACATTTTTATCTGCTTAATTTTTAATATACTTTTGGTTAAAATTTTACAAAAGGTTTATAAAAGACTCATCTGAACATCAAGACACAATCAGTTGTGTATATATGTGCTTAAATCAGTTTATTAATTGGAAGTATTATTAAAATATTAATTCGTTTTGGCTACGGATTTACAATGAACTTGTCACTTAAACTCACTCAATGGTGAAAAGTATCGTTCATGAGACTACAAATCCAATTGAACACTTCTTCGTAATGCATAATAATAGGCCATAAGCGGCAACTATCAAACATTTTTTAACTTTAACAATTAATTATTTGGTGGTGTAGATATAGGTTCCAAATCCCAACATTTTTTTTTTCTTAATTTACAAAACAAATTATTCCATATAAGGATTCATTTGTTTTTATTCACCAATACCATTATTTAAAATAACGCAAAACTCTATACATAATTTATAGGTTTCACAATTACTAAATAATATTTTTAATAAAAATAAATATTTACCATCTCTACTAATTGTTTTATAAATATCCCAGTCTTCATCCCTCATCCCAAAATCATCATTCCCCTTTTCCTTCCTGGCAAGTTGTGAAATGAGCCTCATACGTTCCTGACCGGCAGCCGTTCTCCTTTTAGCCATATCCTGCTTCCTCTGCTTCCTAGCCAACTTCTTTGCCAGTATCTCTTGTTTCTAAAAACATCTCATTTTACGTAACCATCTCATAGAATTATATCTTTAAAAAAATACCAATTTCTTAGCGTTCTGCACATACAACAGCATAGCCTTTTCATTCTCAAACACTATTTTATTCAACTTCATCTGTTTTGCGCTGGGTTCTTCGACAACATCCTCAGCATTATTAGCAGCCAAAATTTTCTGCTTCGTCTTTTCAATCCGGGCTCTTAATATATTTATATGCTTTTCCAGATCTTCAGCAGATTCTATCTTAATGTTATCAACCGAGGTGAAGTCGATTTTATCCATCTCGTCATTTTCAATTAGCTCCTGCATTTGGAGTAACTTTCTAAGTTTGTCTTCATCCTCAGCTAGCTTTTCACCTCTACGCCGTGCATTTATTTCTGTTAGCCTCCTCGCCAATTCTTTCTTACGTTCCTTTTGTTGTTCAGCTAAAATTATGCTCAAATTATATTAAACAAACTCATCCTTAATAAATATCAATTAATTTAAACCATTACCTGACATTGTGGAAGAAGCAGCAGTAGCTGAAAAAGGTAACTGTATTTTCCTAATACTCTTCTCATAATAATCAACATCAAGCCACCTCTTCAACTCGTCTCTGTAATTCGTAGCTATTGCACAGATTGTATGCAACAACTCTTCAGCACGACTTAAAGTAATGGCCGCTGTATGTCCAGGATATTTCAGTTGCAGAATTCGATGAAGAAACGACACAACATGATAACCACCTGTATTTATCCGTCTGGTATTTTCGAAAATAGTTTTATTCCCCAACACCGGAATCACATGTATCGTATGATAACCAAAACTGACAATTAATGCATCTTCGCTTCTTGAAGGTCGAGAATGATGGTAAGCAAACAATGAATCTATTCCATACGATATTCCTGGCACTCCGTAGCACTCGAACAACAACTCAGACATCACTAAAAGTGTTTAATTAATTTTAGTAATAGCCGCAATTTTATTGGATAATACAATGCCTTGAGGAGTTCGGATTTAGAAACGCTTCTGTTAGAATTATAGGATGCGGAACACATTTTTCAGTGTCGATGCCCAGGTGTGTAAAGGTGTAATCAAAGAGATGTTCCTGAGCCTCGAAATGTGTCACTACATTTCTGTCGAATTGTGTTTTCAATTGAAACCTGACTGCTTCAATATTCACTATATCATTTCCTACTTGCAATTGTGGGGTTTGTACAGTTTCCACTGAATCCTTCTTCGACCTTTCTTTTCTGGGTTTCGCTATTAAATTTTTGAAGGTTAAGAGTGGTTTATCGTGAATGGCCCAACCACCTCGACATAAATATGAACCTGTAATTAAAATATTTTACAAATTATGTAAAGACAAATTCCAAACAGTAAAAACAATTAACATACATATAGAATACATTAAAGTGACACATATTGCCTAAAGCTTTTCAGTAGATTTCCTTAACCACTTCCCGCATACGCCCGAGATATCTCGGGCAATGTGTAAATATGTTAAAAAATAATTGTACCGGAAGGTGTTAATTAAGTGAATAACATCTGTATTTATGCACTCAATTAAGGAAATAACTTAATGGTTTCTCTATATTTGCAGATACAAAGAGTTATAAAACTCTATTGCCCTGTCACCAACTGTGATACACAAATGAGACACAAAATAGAGTGAAACGGTCTGTAACTGGTGTTGACAGGGGTATAATAATTTAATGTTTTTCAACATATATATTTCATACACTTAGATCTAATATTATACAGGTCTTTAATTTATAAATCAGGCTTGCGTCTATATGCTTAAAACAATAAAATACATTTTTAAATTTTCAATGGCTTCAAAAACAATAAACTTAGAATAAATATACATTTCGGTGCCTAAACACCAACAATTCGGCAATTGTTATAAACTAAAAATATTAGCAATATTTTTTTACCTAATTCAAACATTGAATTGAAACGAAATACAGTACAACTTACCATTATCTATTATAATTGGTACATTATTCAGTTTTATATTACTGGTGTAAGGGTGAATAATGTCCGGTACAGTCTTTATATCCTTAAATTCAATCAAATCCATTTTGAAAGCCGCACACTTTGTTTACTCGTATCTAACCTAAAAACAAATACTATATTAAAATGAAGGTAGCTACGTTTAATTAATTCAAGTAACATTTATGTAAGTTTGATACCTCCTGATGAAATTAAATTTAAAGAAAATTGAAAACATTTTCCGAATAACATTTAATAAATAAGAAAGTGAATTTTGTTAATTGCTTGATTTTGTGTTATCAAATTTTATTTATCAATTGGTATTATGTTTTTTTGCGTAACTTACTTCACCATAGAAAATATACTTCACAGTACACTAATATATGGGTAGTAGTCTGTGATATACTTACTTCACCAATGACGTCCGTTGTACAAAGTTAACCTAAGATTTCCGTTAAATCACAAGTGAATAATGCACACAGACCTCTCCCCTCATTTACACACAGAGCGTTGCAACGAAATTATTCGACAACTCTTTCAATGCCGTGCTGATGTGAGTACTACAACAATCACAATAATTTCCTAACCTTAAACTTTTCTAATCTTGATGTAACACTTGATAATAAAATAATATTTAGAAATAATAGTATGTGTATTTGGAAGATAATGCAATTATTTTCCTTCTGCATCTAGATTTTATAACAAACCAGAAATGATATAAAGGTTTAAGATTAAATTAAAAAAAAAACAGCCTGTCTAATTTTATTAATGTTATTGATTTATAGAATCCAATAGGAAAATTTTTCGGCAGCTGCAACTCATTCGACACGCAGATGAACAAATGCCTTAAGGAAGAAAGGCTTGCTCGTCGACAAAGAAATATTGAAAAGTCAAGGGAGACCAAGGCAAAATTAAAGAAACTATTGTTAGAAGACGACGAATAATGGACACTGTAAATATAATAGATTCAATTGACAAATCCCTTTTAAACTATAACGGCCTGCAAAGTGTCAGTGATCGTTACTACGAACACAAATTTTGCAACAAGCTGGACAAAATCGGAGCCAATTTACGCCACCGTATCAGTTTCCACACCAACAAAATATGTATGCTCTCATTAGCCGACGATCATCCTGTTCTCGCACAAAAATTAAATGTAAAAAGGGTTAATTTTAAAATTGACGGAAGCACTGATCGTTTGAAAAATGTTGCCTCCGGTAAAGGTAAGAGAGGTGCGCAGAAATTGGATCCCGAATCTATAATTTGTTACGTAGAAACTGACACTGACAGTTATCCCGTTTATAGTTGTGTTAAAGGAAAGTTGATTGAAATTAATGAAAATTTAATAGATAATCCTAATTTATTAGTTGAAAAACCTGTCAGTAATGGTTATATTGCGTTAATGTTGCCTGTGTTAAATCAATACTCAACTCTAAAAGAGAGAATGTTGAGTAAAGATGAGTATAGCTTAATTAGTTGTTGCTAAAAAATGTTTTCAGGCAGAAATAAATTGATTCCTAGCAGTTTTTATTTTTTTTCTTTCTCGTGACATAAAATCTGAAAATTTCATATATTTTTGTGTATGTTATCAAAATATATAACAGTTTTTATTGAACATAAACAATTTGAGAATCCTTTATCCTTTTCTTATCCTAACGAAGTTCCTGAGATTGTATTTATTTTCAAATGCATAAAAAATGTGCTAAAATATTTTAATATTATACTCTTAGAAAAAACCTGCAGTTTTAAAATACTATATTGACAAATTAATTTATTGTGGTTTTATATTAACATTTAGGTATATATAATTTAGACAATTTGAACAATTTAGTTACACTAGTAATTATTATATGAAACTACTATTAGTCAAATATTCATATAGCTTCATTTTAAAATACCTTACTTATGGCTTCCATTACAAAGGGAGTATCTATTTTCACAAATACTTCTTTATATTCAAATGCTTGCTATCATCATTAATAAAAGTAAGTAGATTAAATATAAGGTTAACGATATCCATTTATGTTAGTAAATAAAAGATAACTATAGTGAAAAATTGTATATTTCATTTCACATTGATAAAATCAATACAAAGAGTCTAACCAACAGTAGTATTTTGTACAAAACTCAGTATAATAATAAATATAAAAAACTATATATATATATATATATATATAATTACTATGGATACAAAAGTTATATAATTACAACAGAGTTTGCTTTTGGAAGTATAAAATTCGAGGAATGTTAACAAGTAAAACAATGTATATACATTAAAATAAATGCAATTAAGTTGGTACGTATAAAAACTTAAAATCTACTTAATAACTAATGGACGGATTAATGAACTCAACATTACTGTGGATTACCTGAATAAGTACACACCCAAGGTACTTAAGATCAAACCAGTCATGCTAATTGACTTGTAATCACCACCCGACTGTAAATGGATTGAATTAGTATATTTATCATTGAATTGTCAAAGGTACTTACGATTATGAAGTAATTACATCGATCACCCTTGCAGCATTCTGAACACTTCCAATCTTCATACCAAATGTGCGTGCATAAATTCATGTTGCTCTCTCTGTACCACTCGCATTCCTTTTTCGACGCACACCGTTTCGATATGTACTGCTGTTTGAGGGCCCCTTGTTGCCAGTACGGCATACTGCCCCATCTTATTTCGGTCAGGCAAACGTCATCTCCTTGTTCGCATGTTTTGATTGTTTTCACACACTTGCCCTGGTTGTTATCTTGGTTATCACAAACATAACATTCCAGAGAAAAGCCTGAAAATGAATATAAATTCTTGTTACAAATATTAATTAATTAACAAATAAAACTATAATGTAATAGTAAAATTAATAAATTGAGGTCAAAAAGCTGACAAACGAAACATAACAAAAGTTGTTTACATGATAAACATCATCAATATTTTTATAGCTAAATAAAATACAATTGTTTCCTTATAAGTAAATAAAAATGGTTTGTTTTAATGACAATAATTGGTATGCACAATAATTTTTAATTAATAATGAATCATTATTTGAACGTAATTTAGGTTAGGTATTAATATTATTAGTTGCAATAATTTTATAATACTCACACGTGTGTACTACAGTTATGAATATCACAAATTTGAAGAAGGCACTTGTGTAACACATTTTAAGTACTGGTTTTCAACTAATTTTGAAAATAAAATGGTGTACATGACATAGCTTAGGGCACGCCCATTCGCGTTCAAAACACAAACACAGAGTGATGGATTGTTGGGGGAGGATGCAAAATAATGCTGGTCTAACTAACTCGAAACGATAATTGCTCTTAAGTAGGTGACTAATTCATAATGCAATTTTAATTATTACGACGCACTCATGGGCGTGTTTGTATTTTCCGTTACAAACACTGAAAATTATTTAAAATATTTTTATTTTATTAAAGCTATGTACACATATTCGTAATTATGTGGTTGAAAGTATATTATTAATTTATAATACAATTTTTGTTGTTTCAGTAATGTAACAGATTTATTTTTATAGCGCCATCTATAAATAGATTACAATTACAGATTCCTTTATCTAAGTATCATTATAGCTATAAGTTTAAATATTTTTGTCTGTGCTTACTGTATATTTCATATTAATAAATAAATTGTATAAATCTATAAATAAAAGCAAATAATTGTAGGTTTAAAAAAGTAAAGGCAACCACCAGAATAAATTAAAAGGGTACTTATGCCGAGAGCTGACTCAACGCTCTATATTGGAGGGATTAGACACACGTTCCGTCTTTCATTTCATTCTGTCCCGGTCATCCTAGGATGATTATAGAACGAGATATATATTACATAATTCGACTATATTCAAACGTCTTCACGAGTACCTCTATTCCCTATTTCTGACTTATAGCTTTTAACAAAGAACCACTTATGCTGTACTTTCAATTAAAATATTTTCCGCTCCAACAGCTTCCATCATCCTCCTCGATTCATTTAATCAGCATAAAAAAGAACAATTGGCAATTATCGAGGACCTTTCTAAAACCACTAAACTCGAAACGACTTGATATTTCCGTTGTCAAATATCCCCGATTCTCGGCAACATAGATCAGAGGAAGGATACATCTAGCAAGGAAGGGAAACTGCAACTGTATGTAAACTGATAAATGATCATAATTTGTTGATTTTGTTGTTGATTTCGGAAAAATGTTTAAGTTTACAAACTACTACCAACAAAGTCTTCAGGAGACATTGAAAGCTCGTAATCAGTTCAAAGAATATGGATTATTGTAAAATTTACGTCACTTTTCTTGTAGACATTTGCATGCATTTTCTTTTCAAACGTCCAACTTGATTAAACTTCTCGTTCTCGCCAGGTGTGTTGTCCCATCGCTCCTTAAGGCATCTGATTGATATATTTTTCAGTAGGGTAATCAAATCTTGCAGGGAGGCTCACATATCGTTCGTCCAAATGCCTCCCTCGCCAAACCATCTGCTGTTGTGTCCTTTCATCCAGCAAAGGGCCACCTTATTGTCACGAACTACATCTTCCAAGGCTTCCAGCGTTAATGCTGAGGTAATTTTGCAACTGGCAATGGTCGAAAGTGCTGCTCTGCTGTCCGCTATGATATGTTTGTTTTTCCCCTTGATCTTCTTAGCATATATTACCTTTGCTGCATATAGTATATCCATGAGTTCCACAGTTGTTGGTGTGCTCATTACCATACTTAATGCAACTCTGTTTTCAGGGATAGGTTTATGCAAAAAATTCCTACACCTTGTTTTGATCGACGATCCATCAGTGTATATATGAATGTCTTTGTATTTACTTCCTACTTCTGAGTCTTCGTAATATATAATATAATAATAATATATAATATCGGCATTTCTTTTGATGAAATCCTCCAAGATTTTGCAGTGTTCACCTCCACAGTTGCTTTCAAGCCATCCCTTTGTTGCTCGTAGCCCTAGTTCTAACAAATATTTTCCAAGGGTGAGGAGCCTGCAGGGCTTCCATATCCGCTTTTGGTGTTGTTCTCATGAATCCTATCGCGCTCAAAAGAACGCTTCGTTAAACGTGATCTAGCTGTAAGGCTCAGCTGTTTTCGTGATTGTTCTTGACTACCATATTACTGATGCACATGCCAATATTGGCCGCACGATGGCCGTGTAGAGCTACCTCTCCCATGTTTTCTTCACAGCTGTCTGTATCGCCAGAGGGCTTGATGCTTAGGGGAAGCGAGCTACAGCGATAAGGCTGAAAATTCCCTATTTGTGCCATTGTCGCTGAAGAGAATAGTACTGCGATCTAGGCGAAAAGCGAAACGGCGATAGGCGTCGAGGAAGCAACCGGTCCAACATGATTAAACTTCTCGTTCCATCTAGATTGCATTTCAAAGAAGTTCATATAAAAAATCTCTTTACATAGTAATTGACCTTAAATATCGGTTTATTATTAACACTTTCGTGAAACTATAGATAGGAGCACCAGAAGACTCTGACGATGGAATATGTACTCAAAAATCTAGCAGTACGAGCTCTATATACAAGTCATCAAATATCGTTTATGTTAAGAACGTGTCACGGTTTCAGATGAGTTTTGCGACCTCAGTGTAATTTGCTACGTACTTCCTCAGAAGCTACAGATTAATTCTCCTTCTGAGGCCATAGCGATTAATAGCTTTCTCGTTATTTAGAGCGACTTTATAACCCTCTCGTCTTCATCATTATTACAAGAGTGGTGCAGTCAGAATATCAGCAGCATACTGAGTACTTTTTTTGTGGCTGGGAGGTGGAAAATCTTTTATAGACGGAGTGTGGGACTCCCCAGAACTGGTATACCCACTAAAAACCACCTCCCCAAGTCGCCCTGCTACCCCGCGGAACCGCCGTCTGCCTTTACTTCACGGGGTGTAAGGTGTCGGCCTGCGTAGTTGATGTTTGTGTATGTGTGTGTGATGAGTGTGTGTGGGTGGTGTGTGTGTGTGTGTGTGTGAGAGAGAGAGAGATGTGCGTGTGTGTGTACGACGTGGGGTCGCTACTTCCAAATGGCTGTGCACGTCAACCACCCCTGCGGGAAGCATAGTGAGTACTAACATAATCATCTTTAACGTTGTTGTTTTCAGGTTACTCTGATTGAATGCGAATCTGAACTGTCTCATATTGAGCATCTTTGAACATACTAAATGACATTGTATTTCACTTCGGGTTAATTTATGTCGTCCGCCTTCTGCTTACTCGTTGGTAGAGCCTTGGTGTACTCCCTTGTTTAGCTCAATTGCCACGATGGATATTTCCCAAATTGTAATTACACTCCCAAGTTGTTTTGTCATTGTTAAATCTGTTCGCCGATTAATTTGCAACTTTTCTCCACTGAATGACAACTCAGACCCGTACAAATAAATATTTTAGGCGCTTTCACTGAAGCATTTTCAATGTGCAAAACAATGGATACGTGATACGCCGTTCACCACTATTTTTAGTTCCTCGTCCGCAGTCGGTTTCGCCTTGGCCTCGTGAAAGATGTAAGAAAACCCTTTTGTCCGAATAACTTTTAGCGCGATGTGCGTATTATAGCATCCGGCAGAAGCTCAAGGATTCGAAGAAGAAAGAATATGTGTGATGCGATATTCTTTCTTCTTCGAATCCTTGAGCTTCTGCCGGATGCTATAATACGCACATCGCGCTAAAAGTTATCCCTAGATTCATAAAAGAGCCTCTCATTATTTGAAATAATATTCCTAAAATTATTCCTCCAAGCCTTGCTACATGCAACCAACAATCAATGTCGACATCTCTGACTGTTGTTAAGCCACTGATATCGCAAACTATTCCCTCCAGCGCGTCATTAACATCATTCCCAGATCCATTAAACGTCCTATACCTCTATACAGACTATACAGGCCCATTTAGGCGCTTCTAAGCCCCTCTCTTTCCTCGCCCCATCCAATGTCCTAATTGCATCACCACCATACATCACCAGCGGCATATGTGCTGGCGTCCACTCACTTACAAGTAAATGCGACCACTTTCCTATCTCTTGGCACAGCAGTCGAGTAAATAACATCTATTCAACAGGTTATGATAATTTACGTTCGTCACTCTCGCTTCACAATTATATCCTCTTCCTCCTCATATTATAATCTTCATCCAATCTAAAGTTGCAAAGTTCCTTCTCACACAACAGAATGGATTAAATGCTCTAATAAAGCTCAAAATAAAGGACGTTAAGAAGAAGAAATGACTTCATGCCGTCGACCATCTTGACCATCTTATATTCTTCTCCTCTAGAGAACTTTCCGCAACCTTAACTATCGCTTCCTTTCCATTCTCAACTCTCCTTTAATTGGGCCCTTTGGGAATCCTACCACTAACTCCACTGATATTGCTAAATGCTTTGCCTCTCACCTCTCTGAAATCCACACCAATTTCTCTTCGGGTGATTCCACCATTGATGACTAGGATAATTACCTCTCACACCAAAGCCGACACCTTCATATCACTCCTGAGCGCGTTCTAGCCCGCATTAAAACCACAAAAACTTCTCCCCTGACATTGTTTTGTTGTCTTAATCTTCCGGTTATGTCTCAATATTTTTCTGTTACACGGAATACTATCAGGGTTATTATGATTCTTTTTACGAATCCATCCCCATACCGCCCAATCTCCCTACTCAATACTATGAGTAAACTAGAACGTTTGATCCTCTTCCAACTACTTGACGTCCTTGAGCAACACTATCTGACCACCATAAAGGCTTTCGTTCAGGTTGCTCGATCCATGAAGCTAGCTTTGCCTAAATCACTACATCGATTGATGCCGTGAATCAAGGCTAAATCACCGCTGCTGTTTTTTTCGATATTCAAAAGGCCTTCGACATTGTTTGGCACAAAAGTTAATCGTCCTATCCATTAATATCTATCACTGAATATATTCTTTATAAAGGTTCCCATTCACGTTCCTTTCAATCCGCAAGTTCACCCCTTTCACACTTGTATGTAACGTTCTCCAGGAATAGTAAGACAATTAGATGTCTCCTCACCAACCCTCTTCCATACGCGAAGAATTTTTAATTTTTTGTATATTCGGAGATGCGCGCCCATTAGCCTAGATAGTGAGTAAGAGATTTATTGTATTAAGAAGAGCACGTGGAATAAAGTTAATTTTAATGTTCAGTGTGTTTAATCCAGTTGTACCCCCGAAAAACATTACACAAATTTACATCGATAATACTGCCGTTTGTTCCTTTCACCTTACCATCAGTAGACTACAAAAAATGTACATCGTTTTAAAGGGGCCAGCCCGTTAATTAATCCCTCCAAATCCTAATATATAATCACCCTCTAACGAAGTTTTATAGAATGAGTCTATAAAAGTTGTATTAAATTAATATAGAAATAATATTCAAAGAACAATAAAATTACAGTTTTACAGGAAAAGTCGTATGGTACCATTATTTTCTATCATACATGTAATTTCTGCTCTCAATGCCGGACCTCCAAATTATTCCTTACATATACAACTCTATACTTACAAAGCTTTTATCCGATCGTTCTACCTAGTTCTTTCTTTAACTCCTCACTCCTTTTCTGCTTCCTTAGAATATATTGTGGCCTTCTCCTCCACTCATTTCCCGAACTAGTTTACGTCTATTCATTCTCTAGAGCAGAGAATTGTCAAGCGAATCGGCTAGTTTCTTATCCACACCACCTCGTTTAACCCCTTCAATAAAACACGTCCTGGTAAGAAACTCCCATACCTGCAATCACGGCTCGGACCGGTAGAAGCTACTTTGGTAACGATCTAGTTATAACTGCCCATCTACTTCATACCCCAAGAATCAGGCACGCGGCACGTTAGATAGCTTCTTTGGGTAGAAGAGTAGTGATAACTAGGTCATTGCTCCGTGCTCATTCCAGCTCTGGAGCCTTGGATGACCAGAAGGCACGGCGAGTTGTCGTACGACCTGACTCAGATTATGTCAGGGAACGGGTGCTTCGGCAACTACCTACACAAAATTGGAAAAGCCTCAGTGAGGAGTGCCCTTGGTGCAGTGGCGTGGTGGATACTCGCGCCACACGTTTTTTATATGCCCGCGGTGGGTGCAGGAATGAGAAGAGCTGAGCAGAGAGCTGGGCGGGCTTGTGGAACCAGGCAACCTTGTTCATCACATGGTTAAGAGTGAGGTGAAGTGCGCTGCGATGGACCGGGCAGCCAGAGAAATTCTGGAGGCAAAAGAAGCCTCTCTTTTAGTGTTAGGTCAGGTAGGGTAGCTGGAGCAGCTGGAGGAGGTGGCAGGGCGGCCAGGGCAAGACTCCCAAGCGAGGGCGAGGAGGAAGACTCCGAAAACGAAGATGGATGAAGGGGCGGAGTTTGAGAAGAGGTAGTACATTACTAACATCAGAGTCCCCCGCGCAAATATATAAAGCGAGGACGATGAATAAACCACAGTGGTATCAAGTCCATTAAAAAAAATGGTGATGTGGCCATTATAGTACTTTCCCTATATTTTACTCGAAAACTATGAGGTTTAGGCTATTTTTAATGAAAACATTTTTTTCAAAAAAAAATCACGATCACAATACTTCCCCTATATATACTTCGTATATAGGGAAAGTAAAAAACGTCATTGCTCCGAGCTACTAAGATAGTTGTCCCCTAAAACCGAAAAATGTGTTTTTTAATCTCGTTTGAATTATCCGAAAACTAGATATCACACAAATACTTATACACCTCCTGATGTAGGTCAAGCACAAGTATGAGGAGTATGAAAGGTATATGTGTAATTAATTAAATGGGTGAAAGGTACAAATAGTAAGATAAAAGTTAATGTCTACAAGGACATTAAGCAACACGACAAGTTCATCGTCAGCGTAAAAAATAGCGATTATTGTCAAATATACGTCATTTTTGCTGTAGACACATTTATATGCATATTCTCCTTTGGATCCTTGTTTTAGCATGAATTCGTTAAATTCATTCTGATGAATATTTAGTACGGGCTTATATACTCCTTTTCGCTTGTGGCAATCCTGTTTAGAACGTACACCGCCTTGTTAACAGCTTAATCATTAACTCCAGAGGCACTTCAATGCATTCATGTGTGTATATACTTCCCATGGCTGTGCGTATCTCTTTCACTATGCGATCATTCTACTGAGTACTGTAAGGTGAAGTGTTTTCCACGATAATTCTTCTCTTCTTTACGTAGTCTATAGACTTGCGACCGCATTCACAACTTCTTGTTCTTGAAACCGTGCAGCTTTTCCATTATCTTCACGTAGTTCTTAAGCTGTAGACCTGTTAAGTGATTGTATAATATCCAATCTTCATGGCTCTAGGTACGACGCCCACGATTTTGCAAGCGGAAGCGATTGCAATTGATATGTGCTCCAGAAAAAGCATGGACAGGCACATAAATGGCGCGCATATATACCGGGTGACCCATTTTAATAAATCCACTGGAATATCTCGACACATATGCGTCCTACAAAAAAATGTTCCAAATAAAAGTTTGATGATTTCGAAAGGGCCATCTAATCCTATACAAATTTTTTCACCCCCACCCTCCAGGGGGCGGGTAGGGGGTCAACTTTTATATCTTAAATGGGAACCCTTATTTTTTATTGCAGGTTCGGATTCTACATAAAAAAATATAAAGATTTCATTTGAACTTTTTTTCAAATTCGTGATAGATGGCGCTGCAATCGCAAAAATAACATTAATCAAGTCAAAAAACGAGAAATGACGATAAAATCGTCACTTTTAATTGTTCGCCATTGAAATGGAGTGCATCATCTTATCGCGTAGGGTCAATGCACCAGTGAATGGCTGGTTATTCTAGCAAAATTGTTGACAAAAAGATGTTAACCCGCGCTCCGTTTACTTCCTCGAAAATGAAACAAACCGTCTGACGAAAATCATAACAAACATTCTGACGAAAATCAAAACAAGCAATTTGTCAAAAAATGCGGCGGCTCGTGATAATTGCATTATCTGACAATCAACCGAAATGGCCGATTATTCACCGAATGAAAAGGTGGATTGCAGCGCCATTTATCACGAATTCGAAAAAAAAGTTCAAATAAAATCTTCATATATTTTTATGTAGAATCCGAACCTGCAATAAAAAATAAAGGTTCCCATTTAAGATATAAAAGTTGACACCCTGCCCGCCCCCCTGGAGGGTGGGGGTGAAAAAATTTGTATAGGATCAGATGGCCCTTTCGAAACCATCAAACTTTTATTTGAAACATTTTTTTGTAGGACGCATATGTGTCGAGATATTCCAGTGGATTTATTAAAATGGGTCACCCGGTACAGCCACAGCCAAGTCGCATTAAAGGCCGTTCGAACCTATAGTCATGGCACACGGACTGTCTGGGAATGTCGAAGATCCCTCTCGCAACTGGCGAAGAACAACTTGTTGACCCTCATGTGGGTCCTAGGGCACGGGGATATTAAAGGCAACGAAGTGGCCGATGAACTCGCAAAAAGAGGTACAAATGCCACTCCTATAGTCTTTCACACTTCGGTAGGGACCGATTATCCCACGAAGAAGTGAGCAATATCACTCCAAGAAAGTTACCAAGTTCATGGAGGACGTGGGACTGATTGGGAAGTGATTGGTTAAGAGTAGACCATTAGATCTTTTAGGTCGCAGTTCAAGAGAGGCTAACACACCTCATTAGTACCCTATGTTAACCTATAACCTATAATATCCAATCTGAATCTTCGACACTAGTTCCACCAATTGTATGGGTTGAGGTTGTCCATAAAAATTCGTTGAATAGGTTTACAAATTGTAAATATATATAGCGACAATTGTTATACGTCTAATGTATTTTTGTATTCACCTGCCGAGACCATACCCGCCAAAACGCCCACTTCCTTTTTTGGAAAACACGCACTCGCCCTCCTCTCAGAGCCGGATTTGTTCTTTAAAAGAACGAAATATATTTTTAGCTGACTTATAATAATTTTTTCACGTACCTCTAAAAATACCCTTTACTCCTCCTTTGACCTTAGTTTAATGGATGTGAATAACAAAACAAGCAGAAAATCTTTCTCAGTTCTAAAAGTTATTACGGTTATTTCTCTGTTCTTAACTATGTTTCTTGTAGTTGGTTAGGCTTACTAAACATTTTATGAAAATTATCAGCAAGTACTGCTCAGCTTTACGAAGTCCTTGGGCCTACGTGGACCGTCAAGTACAAAAGCGAGGCAACTACAGATCTTCTTCCTCTAGCCTAATCAATTTATTTTGACCTCAGAAAATTTCGGCAACCTATTTTTAAGCTTCTATTGACGGAGGTAGAAAACCAAACAAGCAGAACTCGCACGGAAAATCTCCCTCGATACTCAACGCTATTCCGGTTATTACTTACTATTCTTGAATCTGTTCCATGTAGCTGAGTAGACTTAAACCGTCTTCAATTTGGCAAATAATTTGATGATTCGTCAACAAGAAAATCTGATACCAGAAGAATAGAGGGAGTGAATGGAAGAACACATATTTTGTGAATTCAAGCCTTTCCAAATACGATTAAAAGTTTTGTAGATTGTGATTATCTTTTGTAGAATGTTGGATAAATAAATCATATCTAATACCTAATACTATGGTGCGTTAAATAAAATTAGAGTTGTTCTTGAAAACAACGAAATATCTTTCTTTGACTAACACACTTGTAATTTGTAATTTCCAAGGTCCTCCTTTCGAACTTCTCTTAATGGATGAGGAAAATCACACAACATCTTTTCCGGCACTCAACGTTATTCCGGATATTGCTCTGTTCAGGACAGTGTTTTCTGTAACTGAGAAAGTATGGTAAGGGGCTATTACTAATATCAACATCTCCCAATGCTTGCATTCTCTTTTTAGCCATCTCGAATTCCAGCTTTATTGTCCCACTTGGCAATTATATTTTCAGAAAACAAGATTATTTTCAGTATCGCGACATACAAAATTTTATGATAATCGATTTGTACAACTCACCTTTTTTGACTATATGATTAGAAGTGACACGATTTTCTGATGACTGCGTTACAAATACCTTGACAAACATGAGATAAATTAGAAAAAGTTCAGCTCGTCTGACATGTGGAATGATGGTTCAATGCCTGGAGATATGCGCTTTCAATAATTTTGATGTTGAAAACACAGTAGTTATAACAGGTGGGGCAAAAGTCCTGCTACCATTTTGATTGCGCGCCATCTTGGTTCTGTGACGTTTAGCTCAGTTTCGCTTTAACCATTGTGTTGTGTAGACGTCCAA
Source organism: Ontholestes murinus (assembly GCA_963969525.1). NCBI lineage: Eukaryota > Metazoa > Arthropoda > Insecta > Coleoptera > Staphylinidae > Ontholestes > Ontholestes murinus. Next base: position 176,697 of record CAXAKX010000829.1, read on the forward strand.
ATTTTATTATGGATAAATATACGCCACAAGAACGAGCAAAAATTGTGAGAATATTTATTGAAAATAATTCCATTATTGCCACTCAGCGGAAATTGCGTCAAAAATATCCTAATCGTTCAGTGCCTCATAATTTATCGTTTACATGCGAATTTTTGACAGTACGGTACGACAGCAGACAGGCCTCGTTCTGGAAGACAACGGACGTCTCGCAACGCTGAAAATGTGGCTCTGGTGCGCGATAGTGTTGCAGAGTCTCCAGAAACATCAATTCGGAGACGTGGTTCCCAGTTACACATTTCTGCACGCAGATTAAGGGGAATTTTGAAAACTGATTTGAAAATGTTCCCGTACAAAATTCAGTTAGCCCAAAAATTGCTACCGAGAGATCATGATCAACAGTTGAGTACAGTAATGCAATCCTAAGGCTGTCTGGTGAAATTGAAGATTTTTCGTCTAAATTGATAATGAGCGATGAAGCCCATTTTCTTCTCAGTGGCCACGTCAATAAACATAAACATAAACAGTCGGTTTTGAGGAACACACAATCCTCAATTAATTCATGAAACATCATTGCATCCACTAAAAACAACTGTATGGTGTGGTATTCATGCTGGAAACATCATTGGTCCCTATTTTTTTGAAAATGACCAAGGTGTTGGAGTTACTGTTAATACTGAACGGTACCAAGACATGATTCGAAATTTTCTTGTGTCTGAAATGGAAGAGCAAGGACTAGAGGACATGTGGTTTCAGCAAGATGGGGCCACAGCACACATAGCTGTTCAACAATTCAATTATTGAATGACTTTTCCACGAATACTAATTTCGCGAGGTGGCGATTTAGCATGGCCAGCCAGATCTCCGGATTTAACAGCAGTAGACTTTCTTATGGGGTTTTTTAAAATCAAAAGTTTATGTGAATAAACCCCAAAAATGATTCAACATCTTAAAGACAATATCCGTCACGAAATTGAAGAAATTCAGCCTGATATGTTGAAGGATGAAAAATGCTCTAAAAAGAGCCGAAAGTTGCATAGCGAATCGCGGTCACCATTTATCCAATCATAACGAAAAAAAAAATGTAAAGACCAAATAAACTTTTTATGAAAACCAAACTTACTTATCTTTTCTTAGAGCAAAGTTATAGGCAATCAAAATGGTAGCGGGACATTTGCCCCACCTTGTATTTCGCAGTTCTTGTTCATACATCTTTCGTAATTCCCACGGTTCCAAGAAGTTGTTGGTTCAAAGCAGAGAACTCTTGTCTTCTGTTTTTGCTGCAGCTTACTCTTGCAATACCATGAATATAGTTAGTTCTGGTTGTCCTTTTTTCCTAGAGGATACAAAAAATGGAATCAAATTGTTCTCACATTGCAAAAGAAACACTGGCAAATTAATTGTCAAAGAAGTCGATTAATTTGCCAATGTTTTAACCGTATAGGAAAAAAATCGCTATTTTGACGGTAAGGTTTAAATATTATAGCCATTTTCGTTTAGGTTCTTTAATTGCTCACGATTTTTATTATGCTAGTCGACAATGAGCCTTGTCGTTCATACAATAAGTGAAAATGATTGTACACAGTCATCTTACTGGATCATTTTTTAGAGAGCATTAACTGCAATGGTTATTAGTACTAATAAAACTTACCTATGATGATTTATTGGGAGTAGTCCAACGCAGACGGCAAAAAAAAAATCAATATCGCAGTCGTTCTACTCTTAATAAAGGCTTGTTTGGTTCCCAGCTGTCGTTTCTTTTCTTGGCTCCGTGAAAGATATTATACACAGTTGATAAATCTTCACTGATTGTACTTGCTATAATCGAATTTCTTCGAGGTGTTTAATTCTTACCTTACCGCCATCATTACTTCCACATGACATGGGCATGCTACGATTCCTTTAGAACGTTAAAAAATTACAAACAAATTAAACACGCTTCAAGGTTATGTCGTGGTCAAATTCAAAACTCGTCGCTCAGATTTCGATCTGCTATAATTGATCACTTACTTCACTGTATCCTGGACACATAATCTTCTAAATAAAATAATAGTCTTAAGAATTAACCAAGTGATAGAGCCGTTTTTAAATGCACACTAAGGAACAGAGGAGCCGTTCGCCATGCAAGCGTATAAACAACAAAAACAAAACAAAATAAATCAGCAATTAAACAAAGGCACCTTTGGGATACGAAACATGGCATCTCTTTCTTCTTATAAGTACTCAGTCTTCTTTCATGGTAAGTGACTGTTTCCTGTTTGTAAGCCCTTCAAACTGATATCCTTTTAGTTCAATATCCCTATCTTCAAATATTTGTGTAAGTATATTTGCATTTACTACATACGGAAAATCATTACTCATTAAATTCTGGATGTAATTATCGAATGAAGCCGTTGTGTGACTAAACAATTGTTTAACTAAAAAGACATCTAAACGTTTTCAACTAAAGTGTTGTTTTTAATACATAACTAATTATAGAATTGTGAGAATACGTAAACATGTTTGTAAGTAAATAAAATACGTGGGAGGCACTTTTTGCACGGCGCGACGTTTATTTACTGCTATACACACATTTTGGTTAGAAACATCAATATCAATGCGAATATATCAATAAATTAACACATTAGCAAACGTACTTTATTTAATTTGAATTCTATTTAGAATCTTGTGTACCTTTCTTATAATGGACGTTCAACAAAAATTAACGAAGTTAAACAATGCAACGCTCTTATGTTTTTATACTTACACACAAGACATTCTTTAAACTATAATATTTAATTAAACTAGTACAATTAGATATGTAAACTTAAAATTAGACGTTTTTCATACAGAAGACAATGATAAATGTGTGAAAGTGAATGGCGGAATTTATTCTTCCATTCCTTCTCTTACTCCATCTTATAAAACAAAAGTAATTTCTAATATTAAATAATAAATTCCGCAAGATATTTATTACGCCATTCCGGTGGATTTATGAAGCGATTCAAAATAATGGGGCTCAGTTATCGAGCGCCAACCGACGGCGAACGCCAGATGTCGCCGGCGTCGCCATCAGCTGAGAGGACGTCAAAATCGTAATGTAGGTGAAATAATTTTCAAGTGCAGTGCGGTTTGTTTGCCAATAATTCCGATTGCAATGTGAGGGCGACGGCCGCGAAAATGTCCATTCCATCGCTGCAAGACATATTCCAGTTGAAGTGCCTCGTCGAAAACGTCGACGTCAAATTAAGTGCAAGAATCGAGAATGGTGTGAAACAGTTGATTGCTTTAATAACACAGTGAGTGCCGCTATTGTTTTTCAATTGTAGTTAAATATTCGAATAATGATGTATTAACTTTATTGCATTTAACAGAAAATGTGATTCATTTCATTGACCACACGCTCTTAGTTTTGATTGATAATGTGCTGGCACATCCAATCCTATTTATAATTAAAAGGGCTTTGTATTTACCTACTGTGTGAGTCATTGTCCATTAGTGAATTAAATTGTATTCAGAATTCAAAGCTTTACGATATTTAATTGTTGGGCTTCTATTTCATTGTGTAGATTATTGTTATATACATAGTTATAGTTGTTTTATGTTTTACGTTTCTATAAATAGAATTGTTTTCTTGTTTTGAAATCGGTGTTTATTTTCCATTGCTTAATTACGTGACAAATAGAATTTGTTCATTATTTACGGATTCCTCTTTTTATATTTTATTTAAAAAGTTATACATGCTTTACAAAATCATATAGTGTTTGTGTGAGAATTATATCCTTTTACACGTTGAAATAAAATAAGCATTGTTAATAATGTTATTATCATCATCCGATTTAAGTACGAATCAGACTATGCAACTAATTGTCCAAATCACAGACATTTCTTTCATGTTCTAGTTCTTATTAAATTTATTTGGTAATAATAAAACTAAAATTAAAAATAAAACTAGTTTTTATATTCTTGAATTATCTGTTGTTTTTAAACAATGATGTTTAGATTTTAGTGAAACTTTTTATTTTCTAATAATTTAAAAATACGAAATATTTGGTAACCATTTCCTGCATATGCCCGAGATATCTCAGGCATGAGCACATTACGTTCAAAAATATTTGTGCGTGAAGGGGTTAACACGTTAACGCCGGCGGGTACCACCGGTGGTACACGAGCTTTTGGTACGCCACTGATTACTTCCATGGTGACAATAAATAATTTTATCGCGCATCTAGGACTTCAGTCACTTCCATAGCAACCATAACAATCATAGCCGTGCGAGCCAAATTTTGTCATTTTAAATGAATAATTGTAGGGTACAAAAACGCCAGCGTCAACGTGTTAATCTGTAATAACAAGTCTACCAAAACTCCAAAAAGATCACAACTTCTTTCTTGGCTAAACCATGTCCGATTCTAAATTATACAAAAGCAATTTATGCCTTACAACAAATAGTACAATTTTCATAGTAACACTAGTTTGAATGTATTTCTTTAGGTCAAATTATCTTCAAAAAGGAATTTTAATTTACGTTGAAAAATTTTGAGTGAATTTCTTGATTATTATCTGTCAAAACATTTAAAGGATTAATTATTAATTTTATACAAGGTCACATACAGTTTAATCATCATTAGGCAAATACTCTCTAATGTTTCTAAACTTAGATTCAAATAAATGTTCGGCTTTTTCTGAAAATTAATTACTGAAATTAATTCACACCCGAGCATTAATCTTATTGATGTATCACTCTTGTCAAGTTCCACCCAACACTTTCAGCTCGTATTAAAGCCTAGAGACAATCAATAGTCCCGTGTCTCTGGTAATTCAGCTGTTGCTCTAATCAATGCTTTTAGTTTCACTGTATGAATAACTGGAATGTGTTCATCATGACATTTGAGAATTTAAAATTTCAATGTTTCTGAAATGAGTCTGTCTCTAACATGATACGCCAAACTCTAGTTTGTTTTGAAAGCTACTTCATGTACCATGGAGAATTTTTTTTTTTTAACATATAGACGTTCTTAGGTTGTTAATAAAAGTGCAAAACGTTGTTGTTTTTTTTTCAATTTTGGAGACGTTTATTTCGTGGTACATTTTCGATTTTTAAATAAAGAAAACACTTAACTTTTTCATACCACTTATATTTTTTTTATTTCTCGTGACTAGTTTCAATTACAAGGTAATCATTATCACAGTTTGATAACGATAACCTTGTAATTGAAACTAGTCACAAGAAATAAAAAATATAGGTGGTATAAAAAGGTTAAGTGTTTTCTTTATTTAAAAGTTGTTGTTTTTTATTGTAGTGTAGATATTTTATAAGTGATTTTTTTCCTATTTTTTTTAATTTTTGTAATTTAGCATTTGCAATAATCATTGTTTATTTACTAGTGCTAATTTTTTTCCTCTCTAGTGATGGAGATATCGTTTTGCATTATACGTATGGAGAGCTGCCGGCTGTGGTGAAGCGTATCCCCTGGTTGACCGAGACTGTGAAGGCAATTCAAGCGATATGCTTTGATCCCTCAGCAACCTGGCTACTGGTGGTTTGTGAGTATATTTATTTTTCGAATAATAATGAAAAAGGGAATGAGACAACGAGAAAATAAATATGCATATTGTAATTTATTGTTTATCATGAAGGATATATTTTAGTTTAGTTTAGTTTATTTGATTTACAAGTCTTACTAAAAAATGATACAAAATAAAATACATTTACAATATCTTTAAAATTTAAATAACAAGACTTGAAGGTGGAGATCTATATTTAAGGTTATTTTGAATGTTTTTCCAGAATTAAATAAGGCTTTACATAGTCATAAATCAAAATGAAACAAATAACTTTTGTTTTATTTTGAATCATAAAGTTTTTGTCTTTTAATTATTAATTTTTTGGGTATTGGTGAATAAAATCAAATGTTTGATTATTTATTTATCAGTAAAAATATTTAGTATATATAGTGTTTTGTGTGAAATAAAAGGAAGTAAAGATAAAGGATCAATTTTGCTGCCAACATTTTTTTTTTAAGTTTCCCTGTTTTTAAAGTAAATATGTTTAGAAATATCTGTTTTAAGATTCTTAGATACCATTTTAATCATTGTTTGATAAAATAGTGGTGTGGTCATAGTCCTTTCACAGTATTGTTTTCAAAAGAAATTATTTTCTCTATTAAAATGCATTTTTCTATTATTCTTCAATACTGAATCTTATAGTTTCTCAATAGAATTATAGTTATTTTTCTTAAAAACATATGCGACTATATAGATGTTTTTAAAATATGTCATAATTAAAATTGTGTACTTTTTCGTTATCTTTACCTTAAATAACAGAAAATATGGCCACCTCAATGCGGTGGGTAGTAGCCAGTACAATTTCTCTAACTGTCCTAGAACTCAACAAATAATTAATTGGCATAATGTATTCTTGACCTATCTCAATTAAGTTTTTATTGTTCTAGCATACTCTTCACTTAGGCTAATAAATTATTCATTACTCTAATATGTTCTTGAACTAGTCATTGCTCTTGCACGACCTTTCTAAAAAAAAATATTCATTGCTCTGACGTACTCCACTCCAATTCCAAATAAATGATTTATTTCTCTAGTGTAGTCTCGTTGCAATTGTACCATCTCGTGAGGATTACCTGAGCCCCAGATGCGCACAGTATGAGTCTTCAGATGTTTTCTCTTCACTAGTCGCCATTTTTCCTTCTAGCGTCCTTTAGTACATGTGTGTGCCAACAAACAGAATTTTTTTGAATTTCTCATTTATTTCATGAATTAATTATGTTTTTGAGTTTTACGTAATAAGTACTTCAAAGCGTTAAAACCCCGATATTCATTTAGAAACACCCGGTATTATTTATTGCATTCGCGTTCTCTTGACCTATCCCAATTAATTATTCATTGCTGCAGTGTACTCTTGACCTATGTTAATGAACTGTACATCGACCTAGCGTATACCCAACCTTTTTCAATAAATTATTATTTGTTCAGGCATATAAATAATAGCTAAAACACTGAAATGTTACTTTTGACAGGTAGAAAAGTATGCAGTTGTTTCTTTTTGTAAAATAGAAACAATTTGTATGCATCTTCATTTATTTCAACTGTTTTTAAACTAAATAAATAATTGTGGAGGCTTTCAATTAATATGTTTTGATAAGTCAAAATAAAACATAATATTTTTTAGGATAACCTCGTTAATAACACTTGTGAATTTCAAAACTGAGAATTCCTGATTTTATCTAACCGGATTTCTTTAGCAAATTTTGTTCCAGATTGAGTCTCTTTTTTACTGTTCTAGAAAATTTCTGTATTTGCTGTATTTTTAAAAGAATTATCCATGTATTTTTCTGCAACTTTTATTATAGATTTAAAAAAAAAATTCAGGTTTTTACAATTCTCAGCATTTCTTTTTACGTTTCTCGAAAATTGTCCATAATTTGTATTATTATTTTATTTTTACACCAAATTTTCTTATAAATTGTAATAATATTTTTGAATGTTTTCAAAATTTTCAACAATTATTTCCTACATTTTTATATTTTTTCAGCATTGCTTTGTTTCATTTTGCATATTCCGAAAATTCTTCAAAATTTTCAAATTTATTGCATTTTTTAGCTTTCTAGAATTTGGAAAAATTAAATAATGATAAATTCTCAAAAAATGGATTTCTTCTCCTATTTTTTTGGAGAATGGTCGAAGATATTTTTAGCTTCATTCAGTTTTCTTCATTTTAGAAATCACTAAGGTTTTTTTGAGGATTTTGAAACTTTTCTGAAAAAAAATGGCTATTTTTTCATCCTTTTGGATGATGGCAATTTTCTTCTAGAATTTTTCCAAATTTCAAAGTTCTTCTATTTTGTCTTTATAGCAAGTTTTTATTTCGGATTTTTATAAAATGTTTGTATTTCTTTATTTTTTATAATTTATTTCTTTAATGTTTGGCTATCGACCAGGTGGTCCCTCAGCTGTGCTATTTGTGGGTGTTAATAAACGTGTTACTTTAAAGAATTCTTTATTTTGTCTAATTCTCTAAATTATATTTTTTAAAGACTTCAAATTTGTCGACAATTATTACCTACATTTTTAGAATTTTTCAGCATTGTTTTTTTTTCTTCATTTTGCATGTTCCGAGAATTTATTTTGGCATTCTATAACTTGAACGGAATTAAATGGTGCTGAGTACTCAAAACGTGGAAGAAAAAAATCAATTTTTTAAGTGTTCAGGATGTTTTCGGCAAGTTTTCTTCAATTTTTTGAGATTTTTCCAGAAATTACTATTTTTTGAGAAATCTAAATTTTCTGATTATTTTAAAAACATGTGAAGAATATTTCTGCATCTTTTTTCCATTATTTTTGAAATTTCAAAGAAATCTACGGCAATTTCTAGGATTTTCAATTTTTTTTGTCAGCTCTAGAATTTTTAGATTGCTAAAACTTCCAAGTTTTTCTTCTTCCAATTTTGAGAATCCTCCCAGAATATTTGAAAGATTTCTTTCAGTTTTCTAGAATTTTCAAGGAATTTTCAAATCGACAATATCTTAGCACTTTCTCTAGGTTTTTCATTATCTTATCAGAATTTTAGAATTTTGCAGTAATTTCTTTTCTAAACCGTAAGAATCTTCAGATTTCTAGAGTTTTAAACCGATTTTAATTTTTTTTCAAAATGTTTTCTTCTATTTTTTTCAAGAATTTTTCTGGAATTACAAAATGATAAAGTGATCCTAAGTCTCAAAAAAATCTAATATTCTAGAAGTTTTTTAGTATTTTCAAATTTTGAGAATTTAGCATTATTTCAACTTTTCAAAATTCCAAAAAGATTTCAAAATTTTTTGTTCCATTTTTTAAAAACTTCACAATATTTTATACTAATTTTAAAATGGTTAAGGGGGAAATATTCAAGACTACACTGAATATTTAAAAAAATATGTCAACATTTTTTTTTATATTTCTTCTATTTTTTTTCAAAGAAATAATCAGCAAATTTCTTTCCGGATTCCTCCATTTTTCAAGGTTTTTTTTGCCTGATTTTAGAGAGTTTCTTTAAAATTGCAAGAATATATATTTTTTTAGATTTCTATAAAGTTTTTTACAGTTTTCGAGAATTTTCAAAGAATTTCCAAATTTTTATTTATACATCTTTGGACTTAAAAATATATATATACAACAAATCAAAAAAAAAACGTACTTCAAATTTTGGGCGAAAGAGGCACTTCTTTAGCATTTTTCTCTAATCAGAAATTTGCAGTTCTTCCTTTTCTAAATCGCATTTTTTTGTATAATCTAGAAAGTTTTTTCAAGAACTTATTTGGAATTATTGTACAAAATGACAAAATTCATTTTTTCTACTCCTATAATGAAATAACATAATTGTAGGTTACTTTTTGATTATACAAAGTAGTACATTGTATGTTATGTATATATTATATTTTCATTGTCATAGCAACCATTGTAGCACTAGTGCTACAATATGTATATTGTAGCACTAGTGTTACAATATTTCCATTGGAGCACTAGTGCTACAATAGATAAACAGGAGAGGGATATTACAATAACATAGTATTAATAATATTAATATTGAATCAGACTAAACGTTTTTTATAATTAATATAGGTGAAAAATTGTTTTATAATTTATGTGATGATATTATGTAAGAAATAATACTTTAAGTTTGTATTTTGACGCTTCCAATACTATAAATGTATATTGTGTACACTATATGGTCTACGGAATAAAGATTATTATTATTATTATTATTTCCTTAAATACAAAAAATAACGTTTTTCAATTACACGCAAATATTATACGAACATTATAAAATTTGATTTTTGAGTTGACGTTTCTGACGTGAAATTAAACGTCAAAATAAAATTGCGAGTGAGTTGAAATTTACGCAAAATAATGGTAAGTAATAATAATAAGAGTAGTTTTGTTACAAAATTAAACCCTACGGTAAATTTTCCATCATATACATGATCTCCAAGAATGTTTCATAACTGTATCAATATCACGTATATTTTTAATAAATAAAAATTTGTTCAATGTCAATTAGTAGAAATCTATATTTGAATTTTTTAATTCATATGTATAATCGTAGAAAAAGTATAGTGTACAATTCGCATACAATGACCATTGCCCACTCGTATGAATTGCTGCACTCGCCTTCGGCTCATGCAGCAAATTTCATACTCGTGGGCAATTAGTACATTGTATGCTCATTATACAATATACTATTGTATTAACTCACCGCACTCTTGACCTAATAAATTCTATACTCATTCTGACATACGAACATGAACAAATAGTATATTGACCGAGCGTACTTCCGGCCTACCATAATACAATGTATATTGCCTTAGCGTTATGCTGACCTATCTCAATAAACGGCAAATTAACGGTCAGTTGTATAGCAGGCCAAACAGTTTAAAATCCAAAAAAAGAGTAGTCGAAAAAGGCACAGAAAATAGTTTCCTAACAATAACAAATTACAAATAATCAGAAAAGTAGTTGGTAAAATCAGATAAGTAATAGTAAAAATAAATGAAAACCAACAAAAACTTAATAATAATTAGAGGTCTTGATGTGTTAGTTATTATTGAAAAACCATCATAAATGAATAGGAAAAACAATTTGTTATTTATGTTATAATTAACTAAAATATTGTAAAAAAATATCTAGTAGAAATTGGCGGAATAATAGCTTTCTAGACAAAACGATTGAAAATCGTCATAAATTACGTTTAAATATTATAGAAAAACAGTTGAAAAACAAACTATTAACAGTTGATAATATGCTTAAATTAATTCAAATTAGTTAGAAATGTAAAAATTATCACAAGTAATACCATAAGTGATGGCAATTTACTCGAATAAATTTTGTTTTTGCATGAAAGTTTGTTGCTTAGCGATTTTAATGAGAGCAACTGTCACGAAAAAATCACGAGCCGCCAGGCGAGTGATTTTTTCTATCAGTTGCTCGAATAAAAATCGCGATTAAGCAACAAACTTGAATGCGCTAAAAACAAAATTTATTCCGATTTAATTGTCATCACGAATGGTATTTGGAAAGACTATTCCACGACTTGAAACGAATATCGGTGAATGGTTCAATGTTTATATTAAAATTTTTATGATATATCTCCTGCAGTATTTTGGTCGAAAAATTCGACATTGATTAAATAACACCTCCCTTATAATCATTTGCATTTACCTTCTTTATATTATACGCCCAGTCATCATAATCGCGGCAAGAGTTTCCATTAATGTTTTGCTAACAACTGGTAGTTTTTATCGGCGCAGATTTCTTCAAATCGTTTCCAAACACACGATATCGTTTAAGTTTGATTTTTTGGTGCAGAACTTGTCACCGTCGCATTTATTATGGATGATGAAGTGTTACCAAACCTTTTGATTTTATAACCTACTTGCAACTGACATACGTAGAAACAACGTTTTTCGCTTTTTTATCAAGGCTAATTCAATTCACTTGTCGGGAAATAGCTAACTTCAGGTTATTCAGGTGAATAAACAGCAACTTGGTGTTTATTCACTTATAAATTGACGTGATTGGCTAAAAAATATTTCATGCCTCATTTTCATTGGCTACATGCAATAGGAGTGGAATAGTCAGTAGTATAAAATTGTGTCTCAGTTGACTAAATTAAATATAATATAATCACGGCCTCTTTTTTTCCGCCTAAAGAAGACCCAGTTTGGTGAAACAATTATAGCGAATAGAAATAAAATCATTTGAAAATGTCGTCAAGTATTATTTACGAATATAAAAGTGATCAAGAACAAGAACTTTCAACAACAATCGGCTCTAATATTTCAATTATTAGCAACTTTATTCCACTCATGACTAACTATTATATACCTTAAAGCAAATCATTCTCTATATAATAGTCATTTCTTTGTTGTTTGCACCATGTTCTTTCTTTACATTTCGCCCCCCAATTAAGGGCGTTAACATTTTTCGTTCTTACCCTGCGACCCCTTTTTTCAATATTAAATTTCCTGCCACACGCCCCATTATTGTCACACCTTATTTTACGGCTCAATAACACTTAATCACATTTAGAAATTACGTCGGCGTTCGTTTCCATTTAAACATTTGTTATCTGCTTTTTATTACTTTAAAATGTAAAATGGGACGGTCACATATATTTTTATGGATTTTCCCGCGTTAATGCTATTTTAATGTTTCTACATTTTAAAACCAAATTCGTCAATTTGTGTCTGAATAAATGTTTTAAGTGATTTCTATTTTTAATGACATTCTATCAATTCTCATTTATGAACCCTTCATATGTATAATATAAGCTATATAGCCATCGTAGTCATAGTATCAGTACAGCAGTTACATACATTAGATATTTTGTACCTACTTGGTGCAATACAAATAATTGGAACATAAATATTTATACTTTACTACTAGAAATGTTATTAATAAGTTTAAATATTATACTTATTTTTGGTTAATTTATATACTATGAATATATATTTAAACTTATTAATAACATTTCTAGTGGTAATGATTGACTATCGACTACGTGATCATGAAGTTGCATTTTTCTGTGCGTTTATTAATTTACTATATATAAGGTGCTATTAATTATACCTAAATGGCGAATTATAAATAATAATACAGATACGAAATAAATTATTTAAATATGTAAATACAATTTTAGAAAATATTCATATTTTATATGAAAATTATGAAATACTTAATGAGATATATAATTTTTAGCATTTGATGGATCCTTGTACATTATACCCGCACTGAGCCTGGTGGATAAGAAGCAGAAAATCGACTGCAAGTGGTCTGTGAACGACATCACCCATTTTGTAAAAAGTCAGAACACTCCGGACTCCAAACCACTATGCGTCGTCTGGTGGCAAACGCTGGAATGCAACCAGAATGCGTTGGTCGGCTACGAAAATGGAACAATTGGCCTTATCAGTTTGACAGACGGCAGGTACCTTGGCTCCTGCACCATAAACGAGTCAGTCTCTCAGTTACACCTTTGCCAAGATCACGGTTTGGATTCAACATTTTTATTAGTGAGTAAAAAAATTAAATATAATCTTTTAGGTTAGTGCTTTACTGTTTTTAACGTTTTTATTTGTTTTCAGATAAATGGCAGAGGTGGTCAACAGTGGCGGCTCCTGTTGGAACATCATGCGACGAGTTATCTGTGGCCGCCGGACGCGAACAACTCTTCGGACGATTCGACGAAGTCCAGGCTGTATAATTTGAAGCAGATGGGCGTCGATAAGCTGGCCTCGCTTAAACAGAGGATTGTCGATTCGAAGAATACGAGGAGGAACAGTCAGGCTAGCGATACGGCCAGTGAGTCGTCGCACTCGGAGTCCTCGCATTCGGGTCCTGAGCTACTTCCTCACCTATGTGATACGTACTTTTCAGCACAGCAAGCTAGGAATAGATATTTGTTTTGCGCGTTTTACAAACCAAACAGCTTATTAACTGTGAGTATATGTATATTGGACTTTTAAAAAGATTTTATTTAGCTAAATATAATATTTAACTTCCAATTTCCTAGAATTTAAGACTTGTCAAATTGAACCATGGTTTTGTTTCTTTGTTTTTACATATACGATGAGGAGCCCAAAAATAAGCGTTTTTTTTGGAAGAAAGGATTTACTTTACTGTTTTTGAAATATAATCTCAATCTCCTTCAAAGTACCCTCCATTAGTATTAATGTACTTGTTGTTTACATCTCGACATGGGCAAAACGCTTCCCTTTCAAATCACCTTTCATCCTCGGGAACAGAATGAAGTCTGAGGGTGCTAAATGCCACAAAGAGGGTGACCCATGTCCCAGGTAATCGTTTTCGTTGAGGCGGAAAAGAGGTAAAAACTGAGAACCAAACAAATTCTGTGTTTACATTCAATTCTACCTACCGAGCTTTTTTGGACGAGATAAGCCAGTTGACTTCAGTTTAGCTGACTGTTGTTAACTTTTAGGCCCTATGTAGAGCAACATGACTCCTAGTGAGTTCAAGCCAAGAGATCTACAAAGTGAAGAAAATCTCATGTTCTATTCGACCCGGCACCTCCACCAATTCACAAATTATCTACTCGGTAATTCCATTCAAGCTTCTGACCTTTTCCACGACTTAAAAATACGAGAAAAAAATCATGAAAGGGCGCCTTGTATTCATATTGTATAAACAGAAACCAATAATTAGAAATAACTCGTCAATGTAACCTTGACTGTTTTGCGATCTGGAATATAATTTTAGATGAATACTTATTTTAAGTTGTTTAAAGTTCTAAGAAAATTATAATTAAGACTTACGAGTATTATTTGACTATTGGAAATGGACTAAATTAGCATACCTCTAACTATATAGCTATAAAAATGTAACCACTATAATAAATAATTTAAAACTTTTATTTTTTGTTTCAGGTTCATGCTGTAGATGTAGAAACAGCACCACTCTATGTACATAAGTTACCCCCAAGGACTGATAGTTTATTACTAACTGATAAATTAATATATGCAATAGATGATAACGGCACCACCCTATCAATAGTAAGCTCGCAGTTGTCGGAGTGCCGGACAGAAGGGGATGCGGTAAGTTTAACATATAAAATAGGATTGAATTAATAGATAATAGTATATTACACTACAAGTGGAGAAAGTACGCGTTTCGCTCACGCGTGTACCAATTTGCACACGAGGCGACAGCCGAGTGTGCGAAGGTACACAAGTGAGCGAATTCGTAACTCCACGAGTGGTGTATTACGTTTTGTTCAATCCTGCCGAAAATTCATTTTAAAACGTAGGTTCAAATAAAAGAAATGTATTGCGGCTTTGCGCGATGTGCCGTGCCCGGCCCGCTTTAAAATCTAGTGTACGGCGATCGGCGTTGCTCGATGCGCCTTGCACGGCTCGCACTAAAATAATCTAGTGTCCCGCTGTGAGCGACGACAAAAAAAGACTTGTACCACTTTTGTCTGTAATAATAGTTGATATTCAATAATATATATATATATAAAGTTTCGGCAAACATCCGTAACAAAATATAATATAATTTGTGTGTGTGTAAATGAGCTTGTTACTTTAAAGGATCGCCCCCGTCACTCTAAAGCACCATTAATTGTATCCCAATGGTACCGGTCACTCATCCAACTGCTGACCCGAACTAACGCTGCTTGACTCTCGTTAACGCTAGTTCGGTCGCAACCGAATGCGCCACCACCGGCGTGTTAATAATGTGTATTTATAAAAGCGTGAGCGAAAGTGACATAAGAGTGGGCGAAAGTGACACAAGAGTGGGCGAAACTAAATCTCCATAGCAACCATTTTGGCGTGATGTAAACAGTAACTTTCTAACAACAAAACAACGTATGAAAGTTCTATTTTCTACTGCAGGATTGAACAAAAGTAAATGAAAAATTCGGGGTGCGTTTAAAAGTTATGGTTTACAAACAGATAAAAGGTTTACAATATTGTTAATTTAGACAAAATGCATGCATATCAGTTCTGGTAGTGGATTATTTAACTGACTTAAATCAAAATTAAGTAATTTGTTTTCATGCTTTTTCATTTCGATTGCTTCCAACATATTTAATTTGAATACACATATGCTCCTTTCCTATATGTATTTCATAGCAGCAGTTTATTTATTTATTTGTTTATGTATTTCCTTTACAGGCCTAAGCCTAATTACAAGGGAAAAGTACACATGAGAATAAATAGATTGTTTAACAGAAAAGAGATTAAATAAATGTATACATATAACTAATCATAAACAATGCACTAAAACTATAGTCTTAATATGTAATGACTTTACAAGCATGATAAATTCAGTGCCGACCTTAAACCTAAAAGCAAATCCCTTACGGTCCTGTCAACTGTATGCTGTACCTCGTGGTATTTTTTGATCATAAGTTGCAGTGGGAGAAAAAGAATGATGCGTGGTACGAGGTGTCGGGAAAATTAAAAGTTAATTTGTTTCTACTTGTCAATCTAGGAACTGAAAAATCAATGAAATGTAGAAATTCACTATTATCTGTGTAATAGTGAATTAATTTATATAATTCGTAGATCAACGTGAATTTGTGTTTAGCCTGAATCGAAAGAATATTAAATTCAGATAATAGCGACTCATACGATATTTCATGATCGGGGTAACTATGAAATTTACGAAAATACAAATACCTCAAAAATCGCCTTTGTACTTTCTCCTGCAATTCTATGTATTTTTATAACCGGGCGACCAAACAGGAGCACAATATATTAATTTACTTGTAATAAAACGAGTCATACGAAGCAATGCTGTTGCATTATTTTTAAAGTCAGTACAGTTACGAATATAAAACCAAGCAATTTATATGATTATCTTATATATATACAGGGTGAGTTTTTTTCGATGTTCTATATGGGGATCTCGGAAACTATAAGAGATAGAGAAACGGTTAAATGGGGAAAGAAAG
>CAXAKX010000830.1:0-16196 GCA_963969525.1 Ontholestes murinus
GTCCTAGTTTCTTTAGATACTTTTCTAGCCGTTATTCCATCAATACTTTTATGACCCATCTTCTTTTGGTAAAGGTTTTTTACCTCGTTTATTACTAAACCAACCTACCGATACCCCTATATTAAACTTCTTTCTTAACTCTTTTAATAACTCTAACTCTTGCTTACTCATAAGGGTATTCCTATAATCAAGTTATTCTTTTTATTGTCCTTAGAAACCTGTATTGACATCCTTCTATATTTTCGATATAATAGTAAACTCTTTTTCTTTGGTTTCTTTACCTGTATTATATTCACCTCGTTTGATAACGATTTTATAAGCATTATTCAAACACTCACAATCAGACTCAAAGTCCTCCATAAGAATTAAAAAGAAAGTTTTCGTAATAAGAGATATCCGTAGGAGTTAAAGATGTTTCTCCTACGGATGTTAGAAAGCCGTTAATTTTTCTTTTAACAACTTCATTCATAAATTAAGCCAATGTAAATGGTTGTACTACAATAGACTTATTACCATTGAGAGGAATTAAAGCCATTGATCCATACCCAAACTCTAAACTTCTATGAGCTGTAATAGACTCTGTTTGTGCATTAACAATTCCTAATAATTGAGGCAACCAAGTATAAGCCCAAAGAACTTGTGGAGCATACGACATAAGAATATGGTCGCTATTATCTACAAAGCTAGGGATAAACAAAATCACTTCCTTTGTGTTCCAATAGATTTATACACTTAATCATTACCTGTTACATTAAACGATAAAGAAGATTCTATCATGGGTTTTAGCTTATTAGGTAATAATACTTTAAATCCATTATCTGACATATTATATTCGCCCAGTTGGTTTTTAAGATCTTCTAATATTCTAACTAAACTATCAATTCCATCTATTTTAACAGAGCTATTTTCAGTATGATTTCCTGCATCTAAAATACCTTTATTTTTTCCATCTCCATAAAGTAGATGGTTATCCACATCTTTATGACCTCTACTCATGCTTTAGCTACAATTTCTGTAATAATACTATTAGACTTAGCGTCGCTTTGTAAGTTAGAGATATTAAAAGCTGTTGCCTTCATGGATGGATAAAAAGACAAATTTTTATCTACTGCATTAAAATGAGCTAACTCAGTAGAATTGAATGTTATATCTTGAAAATTAATAGAGTTCTCACGGTATGATAGGTTTCTCTATTCTTATTTCTCCTACTTTAGCGTCAAAAAATTGAGCTCTTCCACCTAATAAATGAACTCTACTGGTATAAGAAGCTAAACTTGTTCCATCTATATTAATATGGATAATCTTATCTAGATTTGAATAAAAATCGCTATTCATTATTTACCTTCCTTTGTTGTTTTAGTTGTTTCCACCAGCACTTTTCAAAGCTTCTATATCATTTTTATTAGCAGTAATATCTGCTTTCATTGGGTCCGTTACAGTTTTTATAGAACTATCTACTTGAGCTTGTGTAACTCCACTTCCTCCACCACTAGAAGAACCTCCCGTTGATCCTACATTAATAACAACATTTACTAATGCTGCATCGACTCTTCTCTTGTAATAGAGTCAAAAGCAGTAATTTTATTACTATCTTCAAAATATCCAATAAAGGTGTCTCCACTAGTAGAAACTTCACCGTCCGAAGTTAAATAAGCTTCTAACCCATTAGGGCTTTCTCCCTCTTTAAGCCTACAAGCTACTTTCTCACCTCTACGGGTAATATCCAAAGCTCCATTGTTTTTATTAAAAGTAGCTACTACTCCTAGTACGGGTTTTCCACCCTCAAAAGGAATAACAAACCCTTTATCATCTTTACATACAAATACACCTGCTTTGGGTGTAAATTCTGTATTGTTTTTAATATCAATATTTCTTACAAATATTTCGTGTGAATTACCTTTAATTCTAGGTGCTCCTAATCATACATAAATCCACTCCTAACTGTATTGTTTCTTTCCACTTAACATTTTTTTAAGCACATCATTCTTCATATTATCTATATCTGTAGGTGTATAAACTCCTATTCTTTTAATCTCTTCTGCTTTCTTTTGCAACTCTTTTTTCTCTTGTGCATCTTGTAAAAAAGCCTTCAGAGTATCATAATTACCGATAAGATGTTCTTTTCCGACTAAATCCCTCTTTATGCCGTTCTTTGAGCTCCTGCACTATAGAACTTTCTATTTTATCAAGCTGCTGTGAATAACTTAAAGACTTATTATCCTGCACTAATTTAATAGTGTTTTGAATAATTTTATTTAGTTTAGACTGTTCTTCTGACAAGTTCTCCTTGTCTTCTAAAAACTCATTAGATAAGTCTCTGATTCTAAACAAAGCATTGGACTCTTTTTTAAGGAGTTCTGCTTCATTTTCCTTGTTAAGCTCCAGCTCTTTGGCTCTTTCCAATTCACTTTTTATTAGAACTAGATTGTGTTTGTTGCTGTTTTTGCCAATTCAAAAACGCTTCAAACTGTTCTTTATCTACCATACTACCACTACTACTATTATTTTGTGGTTGTGTTGGTTGTTCTGCACCTCCACCTTCACTAGGTAAAGCTTCTCGATATGCTTTTATCCACATATGTTCTCCTTTGTTTACACAAAAAAGGTAACTCATCCCCTATTTTTACTACACGAAACACCCTATGTCCCTTCTGTTAAGAAAGTATTCTACTCTTCCTATTTACTATCTTTATGAGAAACAAATAAGAGGTGTATTATGGAATTAATTAGAATAAAATCAGGTGTAAAACTTACTAAATGCAAAGAAATCAAAACAAGACTGACTAATCTAATAACAGAATTAAGAAAAAATCCTAAATACAAAGATATTACTTTTTTAATAAGTGATGGGGATAGAGACTTAGTTAGGCAAGTAGAATTAATGGTAGATTCACGGGTTAATATACTTAAAAAATATGATAAACCCCTTCGAGAAGCCTTCTCTAAACTCTCTCTTAAAGAGATGAAAAATAAAGTTATGAGTCTAAAAAACTACCTATTTTAAAAGGAGAGGAATATCCTCATAAAGAATCTATGGTTAGGTTATATGGTATAGATGATAGTCTCAACAAACTTCTGTATCCTTTCGATGTTTCTCTAGCTAAAGATATAAGTTCTAATAATGTTCAAAAGGTCAAAAAAAACCTTGCTTATGAAATTACTAGAAAATATGGGAAATATAATATTAGTTTACTATCTCTTTTAGCTTTTACAGAGATTAATAAAACTATTCAAAAACACCCTACTTTATCTCGTGCTTTTCAGCATATTAATGTGAATGCTTTTGATGTAAGTATTAGAGATTTGAGAGAACAGGTAAAGTCAGATCGGTTTACAGAAAATTTAAGAGCTATTGATGCTAAAAAGATAGAATCAAACAAAAATATAATATTCCTGAAATGTTTATCTACAACATATCAAAATAAATAAAGAACTCAATGCAAAAATCTATGATACAGAAAATGAGTTGCAAACTCTAATAACAGAGATAATAAAACTAGGACCAAAATATAGGCTTAATATTAACCCTCATGGATCAGATAATAACTACCACTTACATATTACTTTGAAGTAGGAGCTTTTTTAGGATGGATATTGATAGTGTTTAAATAAAAAACTGGTAGATAGTTATTTTTATCTGATTCTCTTTTAGGTATTTTAATATGAAAGTCTTCTGGCAATTTTTGATAGTAGGTATTTCGATAAAATCTCTGATAAAAAGATTTTTCTCCTGATAATACACCAAGTTTTATATCTTTCCAGTCTTCTTTACAAAAGTATAAACATAAGGGTTATACCCTTCTGGATTGTAATCAAAGATATTAATATCTGTACCATCTTCTAAGAATAATTCTTGGATCTCTACTTGATCATGTTCTATTTTTTTCATTCTGTTCTACTCGATATAAAGTACATTGTCCATTACCTAAATCCGACGAATGAATCTTAACGCTATGAGATTCATTCTCTTTAGGATTTTTATTAAAAACAGAATATATAAAATAAGCTTCTTTTTCAGGAGGCATAGTTTCACAATAAAGTTCCCCAGAGTGTTATCAGACCAAGTACAGTTAATAGGTTTTTGTTTAGGTTCAGTATTTGTATCTTCTTCGTTCTCTTTATTACAAGCTACAAGAATATTAAGTAAGATTAATAAAAATAAATAATTTTTTCATAGTATAATAATAATATACTATACTCTATAATTCAAAACTATTTATACCCTATAGAACACTTGCACCCATATCTTTGTCCTGGCAATTCTCCATTAGGAATATCCTTTAAATATTTACCGTAATATCTCATATGTTGGAAAGATGGGGTTTGTGCTTTAGAGGGCATCCATATTGCTTTCTTTGGGTTTTTAGATTTCTCATTACTCTTTATTGATAACAGAGCATAGAATATCTTTAAAAATAGCTTCATTGTTTCTGGCTTAGACTTTAAATTATCTAACTTATTTTTACTCCCTAATACATTAATTAATAGTGTTTCTATTTCTTTTGTTTCAAACATCAATCTTTTTTAGACAAACTAGCAAAATTCTTATCTGTTTGTTTTATCCTCTTCACTGTTTCTTCTAAATACCCTTCTAGGTCAACTAATTCATTAACCTTAAACTTCTTACAGAAGATTTTTATAGAAGATATAAAATCACCATAACTTATTACTTCTTTCCTAATATTCTTTTCTACTTCTTTATTAGGATCTACTATTTTAGACTGTTTTATTTCTTTTTCTTGAACTGCTTTCTTTATAAGTTCTTCTACTTTTAGTTTAGATAAGTCTTTCATCTTCCACCTCTTTATTTTCTTCTTTAGGTTTTATTTCTTCAATAACCTTGTTAAAACTATCGTTATCTTCTCCCATTAACTCTATGGTTATTTTCTTGTAATAGTAAAATAAATCTGGATCCGTTGCCTCTAATGTTGCTCCATAGGTAGAAAACCCATTGAGTATCTCTATTTTCTCTTCATTCGTCATTCCACTTTCAATATACTTTACACCCATATTATCTAGAAAAGGATAAATATAGTTGTTTCTGTAATATTTTAGTTTCTTTTCGTAAGTCATCTTTTGAAATTGTGTTATTCCTGCACTGCTTAAACCCGTTGGACTTTCTCCTAATAACTCCGATTTAGGTATATCGAATATTCTAGCTATTTCAGAATAACAAAAATCTATAGTAGAAATAGCTTGAGATATATCTATATTCAATATCTCAAAGCTATCTTCTGCATCTATTATTCCTCCACCATTAGCTAAAACTGTTTTAATGTTTTTTGAGCTTCTTCTACAAATACTTGGAAAGTTGCTCTTTCCATTCCCTCTACAGATTTAGTAAAATTCTTCTTTTTAAAAAAGATTCCATTACTATTTTTAGCATTCAAAATAGTTTGCTTATACACATTATATAAAGGCTTAAATATCCATAACACAATATCGATATTATCTATTTGTGGTCTAGAAATAGGTATACCCTGCTATGATTGGGTAAGTTTCATTGCCTAATCTATACTCATTATTCCCTTTATACTCATGATAATGTATTCAAAGTAATAGTTCTCTCCTGCTATCTCTACTTTTACAATGCTAGGTTTACTATAAATTGATTTTACAATATACACTTTTAGGAATTTTAGATGTACAATCCACTTATCATATTATAATGTCTTTAAAGAAAACAAAATATTAGGATATGATTCAGAATATTATTTACTCTTTAATATGGTTGCTGGTAAAGATAATATGGTAGAAGAATTATTAATCAAGTTAAAAAGATATTGAAGATTCTCCAGTAAAAAATTCTTAATAATTACATTAAGCATAGTGTTGATTTTAATAAATCATTAATGCAAAGAAAATCTATATTTGAGTCCGAAGATACAAAGAAGAGGACCAACTGCGAAACAATTAAGAGAAGCAATTCAGGAGGTATTTCAATGGAATTAAATTTACAAGTAGCTAATACAAAAAAATCCTTAAATAAAGAAATAATAGATTTTTCATTTATAACAGAAGATAGCCTTAAAAATATAGAAGATGGATTAAAGAAAGCAGTATTGACAAGCAGTAAAATAAATTTATCTATTTGTCTTGCATTAAATCGCATAGAGTCAGAAGGGCTTTTTAAAGAAGCAGGATGTAAAAATTTTTACTCAATATCTTAAAGAACAAACCATAATGGCTAGGTCAACAGCATTAGAATATACTTATATTGGTAGGAATTGGATAAAACTTAAAAAAGACTTAGAAAAAAATAGGGTTTTAATGAAGAAAATGGATTAACTAAATTAAAATTTATACCCAAAAATATGATAGTTTGAATAAAGATATTAAAAAAAATATTTTAACACATTTAAAAAGCAGATGGAATAAGACCGTTTAAGATGTTTATTACTGGTATTGCTAAAAAAGATATCGACCGACCGACAAAAGATATTAAAAAAGATACTTTAAGTCTTAAGGATGTTATAGAAATAGAACAAAGAAAAAATATTATCTAATATAGGAAAGTTAGATAATAAAACACAGTCCATTATTAATAACATTATGGAAAAACTTAGAAAAAGCTCTTAAAAAAGCAAATAAAGAAGGTAGATTAAAGATTTAATCTACCAACTCAAAATGCCCTAAATCTTTTAATTGGTTTGGGGTGTTTAGGTGGTTTACTCCATTATGTAAATCCCAGCCTCCACCATATCTAATTTTTATTTTCATTTCTTGTGCTACTCTTAAAACTATGCCAGCTAATACATAAAAACTAGGTTCATCGTTCCACATTAGCTTGCCATTTTGGTTAGGGCAAATATCTACTGCTAAAGCCTTTTTTCTATTAAGAGTAGTAGCTCCACAGCAACTACAATTCATTTCTCCTATAATATGTTTGCTATATTCCCCTTTATCAGGATCTAATTTACTTACTCCATTTTTATAATTCTCTCGAGCCTCTTCAATAGTCCTTCCACCTTGTACCACTGTAAAATCTAGTGGAGTTATTTCTATAACCTTTTTAAATAACTTTTGTAGTTGTTTGTCACAAGACTCTAACTCTTTTAAACTATTTTCGCTAATTTTCATTACTCTATCCTTTATTTTGATAGTTAAAGAATATTACAATGAATATTTATTTACTTTTAATTGACTTAGTAAGAATAGATGAGTATACTTTTAATTCACTACACAATATATTCTATAAGGTAAAACTTTATAGGGTATCCTTCTTAATTAGTATTTATATTATACCTAGCTAAACACTAGGTTAAAAGTTAGATTAATTATACACTGTTTTTTTTAAAATATATTTGAATATAAAAATAATTGAAACTATTTTTATAAAAGAGGATTAAATGAAAAAATTAAGATTTAAAAAAGAAGTAAGAGATGATAGTATTTATCATGAAGTATTAATGCTTGATGATCAAGATAATTTATTAAGATCTAACTGGGTAGAATTACAAGATTTAATAGTAGAACTGGAGAAGAAATACCTTATAGCAGTAAAAAAGATGCTATGGTAATTAATATTTTTGGATGCATGATGATAGAAGGTGGAGACTTTTAATAGAAGGAAAAGTCTCTGCAGTTTTACTAGATAATTTACAAAAAGCTAATGAGTATTGGAATATTTTAAAACCAGATATGTATAAAAAAATAACTCTACAAGCAACCGAAGAAGATCATATTATTCCTCAACAAACTTACAAAACAAAAAAGCTATTGCTATGTTTTCTGGTGGGTTAGATGCTTCTTTTATGTTAGCTAATAATAAACATGGTATAAAAACAAGAAATGATAAAGATATTGATGCTTTAGTATTAGTCCATGGCGCAGATATTCCACTAGAAGATACTGAAAAATATGATGTATCTTATAACCATATCAATCAAGTAGCTAAAGAATATAATTTAGATTTATTTACAATGAAAACTAATTATAGATATAGAGGATATAAACCCGAAGGAAACACCCCTAACTGGCCGTGGTATTTTTTAATGAGTTTAAAATCTTTTCTTTTCTTTTTTTCAGATGAAGGGGGTTATAGTTATGGAATTATGGGTGGAGATGGTTCTTATTTAGCTTTAGATTATGTTATCCCTTCTCAAGATTTTGGTACTCCTATTTATTCACCATTACTTATTTCTAATACTTTTAAGCTATCTATAGATGGAGAGGCTTTTACTCGTTCCCAAAAAATAGCATTTATTTATCAATATCCTTTATTATTTAATGGGTTAAGAATTTGCTGGTTTACACCCCCTTATAATAAAAACTGTGGATGGTGTGAAAAATGTGTAAGAACTATTATTAATTGTTATTCTCAAGGTATTTATAATATACCTACTATGTCACAAGAAGCATTAAAAGAAGAAATACTTTTTTCTAGGGTAAAAGAGTATATGAATAATTCAATGTGGGAGTTTATATCAGTCAAAGAAACAATATTAACTACCATAGAAAGTGAAAAGAATAAAACTTGGTATAAACAGTTAGTTGAAATTGTTGAAGATGTAGAATTTAAAAGAAACACTAAAAATATTCCTCAAAAAAAATTAGAAAATTATGCTATTAGACAAAAATACCCAATTATAAAAATAATAGACAAAATAGAGCAAACGTTTAAAATAAAACGTAGATATTATAAATATAAAAATAAGTTTTTTAATAAATAGGAGGGTTTTAACCTCCTATTATTCTACTTAGCCTTTATAGCAAAACAAAGGGTAATGTTTTTAGGGGCTGTTTCTTCTCCTACATTAGGGCTTTCCGTTCCTTCTTGCCCTGCAACTCCTGTTTTAGAATTTAAATAAACAGTAGAAAAATTTGTTAAATCACTATCTTGTTCTCTACTAGTTGCATTATTTTCTTTTAAAATAACTTCTCTAATAGCACCCCTGATTTCAGGATTTATACTAGCAGATATATTATACTGTAAAGAACCTATTTGTCCTACAATCTCTCTCATTGTATCTGTTTGTTTAGTTCCTACTTGTCTTTCTCCATCTGTATTTCGTATAAATTGGTCTAACAAGTTAGGTACTCTAAAGTAGTTATTACTACTCGGTGCTTCATATCCTAAATTAGCATCTCCAAAAACATCACCTATTTTTGCATACAGTTTAGGATATTCTGTTTTTAAATATTCTTCACCATCACAAAGTAAAAAGTCTTCTGGTATATTGGTAGAATAAGCAAATGTATGGATAGTTCCTATAAACATACTGCTTATCTCTGTTATTAGTTGTTCTAAAGTAACCTTTTTTTCTTTGTCTGGTTGACTAATAAAAAATAAGTCATCCTTGTTAAACTCCGTTAAACTGTCTAACTGTTCTAGTGTTTTTGCCATTGTATAGCTCCTTTATATGTAATATCCTTTTAATAATAACTCTTCTCCATTTTTCATTACCAATTCTTCATTATCCTTTAAAACTAGAGTATCATTTTGTAATTCATTAATTCCAAAGTGATTTATGTGCACCCCTGATAATAAAAATTGGTTAATAAAGTCGGTATAGTTAAGTTCTTGACTATTGAGAATAAAATATCCTTTTAAAAACAGCTCTTCTCCATTTTTTAAATGAAGGACTTCACCACTTCGTAAATATAAGCTATCAAAAATTTCTTCCTCATCTGTTTGTAAGTAGATTGATATTTCACCAGGAGTTAAACTTCTAATGATAACTTCAGAATTAAGGTAAAGAGCTTGTAAAATAGAGGTAATGCCTCTATAAGTTTTAATATAAGGTAGGTTTTGTATAATCGCTGCACCTACTGTTTCTAATCGGTCGTCTGGAACTAAAGACAAAAAAGGTAATTTGTTTTGCAGCATTTTTACTATAAAATAATTGTAGTTCGTTATTCCTAATTTTAGTTGTTTAAGTTGATCTATTAAATAGTCTTTTCGTTCTTGTAAGATACTAGATATTTGCTTTTCTTCTAATTCTGTTATCATTAGAACCTGCTTGTATCTAAACTAAGCACTTGAATATTACTTTCATAAAATACCATTTTTTGCCAATAATCTAATGTTAATTCTTCAGTAGAATAATCTGTACCATCTAAAGAATGGGAGATTTGAATGTATTTGAAGTAAGGAAAAAGACAAGTATTCTCGAATAAGCTAGGAATAAATTTATCTCCAAAAGTATAGTTATTATTGACATCCTCTAAAAAAGAAGAGATAATCTCGTTTACGGATGGTGTAGAATATCCTTCTCTTTTTCTATACTCTATTTTAATAAAGATAGGGGTTAAAATAGAATTTCTCCAGTAAACCGATATAACTTGTTTTCCTATTCCAAATAACCCTTGTAATTGATAATCTGCTCCTTCTTCTTCTGTGTGTATTCCTGCACCAATATTACTAGCTATAGTATTAGCTATGGTTTGAATATCCTTTTCATTTTCTTTTATATTTTCATTAGCATATTCCAAAGATATTGCTATTTTACCTTGATATTCAGGAGTATTCATAGGGTTGTAGAGTGAAACATCTTTAACAATATCTGTTAAGTTTTTAAGAGCATTGTATATTCCAAGAGTAAGCCCTGCTTGACTATTCATTACACTGCTACTAATATCATTAATCATATTTTGAAATAAGGCCACAATATCTACAAACCTATTTTCTAAGTCTTTTTCTTTTTCAATAGAAATTCGGGATACACTCCATATACCCGTTCCTATAAAGCTATTATCTGTATAAGTAGAATCTAATATTCTATTGGTGCTATCTTTATAAAAACTTGTTATTTCTTGCATTGTAGAAGGTTTTAACCCTACTTTATGATCATATTGCATTGTTTCCTCCTAAATTAAAATTACCCTGTTCTCCACTAGGTAAAGTAAAAGATATATTAAGGCTTCCTATACTATCTTCATTTATACTAATATCTAGCTCTTCAAAAATGATGTTGAAATTCTCCATAAAGTAAGATTTGATAAACAATTTAAATCCGTTAATATGTACTAAGTATTCTGTAAATATCCAGTCTTTAAAGCTAAACCCAATAAATGGATAGTATTTGTAAGTAAGAACATCTACAAAGAGGTTTTTTATTCTAATAGCTTGATAATCTTTTAATACTATATCTGTATTGCCGTCTATTCTTTTTTCTAAACTAAAGATGTCTATCATTTAAGTTGCTCCTTAATGGCTTTAAGTTCTGTTTGGGTAGTAACACATTTTATAGCTATATTAGCTCCATCAGTAGCACAAGTAGCACATCCACCTTGAGGTCCAGGAGGGGTTATGGTGGCCACTAAAGTTGCTAATTCTTTTACAATATCTAAAGCAGAGTTTATTTTATCTATAATTCCTGTTAGATCTTCTATATTATTAGGTAAATAGATAGCATTTTCTTTATCTATTAAAACAACCCCACTAGATATTGTTTTTTGTCCTGTTATATTTTCTATATCCGTAGGTTTATTCTCAATATTAATGTTAGCTCCTGTGTTATTTGCTTTAAATAGCATAAAACCCCCTAAAATAGTTATCTTTTATATTGTAATTGATATTGAGTTCTTTTATTGGGTGACCATTAAAAAAATCCCCTATTTGAGGAAACCCTACACCATCAACAATACTAGAGTTATCTACTGAAACATCTATGTTTGTTCCTAAGTATTGAGTAAAAACACCCTCTAGTCTTTCAAATACTCTCAGTTCTTTATAGATTTCTTCTTTATAAGGTGAATAGAATGGTCTTTGAGCCATAGCTATATTAAAATAAAGAGTATTAGGATATAAAAGAGTATCATACTTGTAATTGTAAGTATAAACATCTATTCCTAGTTTGGAATGTAAATAAAGTAGCTTACTAGAAAAATCTTGATTAAGATACTGTTTTTCGCTTGTATCGATATAAAAATAACAGACTCCATTATTGGTTATTATCTTCATTGTTTTATGGCCATTCTTACTTTATTATCTTGTTTACATAAATAAACATCTTCTTCAATATTAAAATACACACCCTCTTTTTTAAATAAGTAGGTATCTTCTCCATAAACTACAAACACTTGTTTATCTACTACAAAATAGGTGAATACATAAGATTTATTTTTAACTAATATTCTACACTCATTTTCTAGTAGTTTGTTTTGCATATTATTTAAATCGCATATTGTAAATAATTCA
The DNA here is from genome assembly GCA_963969525.1 of Ontholestes murinus. Taxonomy (NCBI): domain Eukaryota; kingdom Metazoa; phylum Arthropoda; class Insecta; order Coleoptera; family Staphylinidae; genus Ontholestes; species Ontholestes murinus. Next base: position 12,143 of record CAXAKX010000830.1, read on the forward strand.
TACATTATCCTGCTCCTCCCATATTCATTGGAATATTCGATGTTAACCCATCAGAAGCAATATTAGTTTCTTGACTCCATAGTCTATGAATATTCTCTTCAAAATTAAGGTTATATAATACACTGCTAGTTTCCATTGATGTTGTTTCGGAATAGTCTGTTAAATACCCTAGAGCCATATATTTTCCATCTGCTATAAACTGACAAGGAATATCTAAGGCTTTACGGGCTACTTCTAATAAAGGTAAGATTACTTCGGTAAAGGTTATTCCTACAGGGCTTAAATTCATAACTTCAAACTCTATACTAAATTTGCTTGTAATAATATTCTTTTTTACAATAGGGTTTTTAGTTAAAGAGTTAATGCTTTGACCTATTTTATCAAAGCTTGTTCCTAAGAGATACAAAGGGCTATTGTTAATGCCTTCTATAATTACAGAAGCTTGATGTGATTTACTAGCACTTCTTAAGACAATATTATCGCTAGAAAAAGGAATCCAAATACCATTGATAATTAAAAGTGGATCGGCTACGCTACTTAGTCCCATATATTTACCTCTTACATTAAAGAAAATAAAAGAAGACTTTTTACTACACGAAAGTAAACCCCTATACCCATTTTACTATATTTACTAGAAACAAATAAGAGGTGATTATATGAACGATAAAGATTATTCTGATTATATGGATTTTACAAAAAGCTTAAGATTTAAAAATATTCCTATTAGAGAAAAACCAGGGGTTAAACTAACAAAAAGAGAAGAAATATATAAAAGACTATTTGGACTTATAATAGAATTAAGAACCTACCCTTACTATAACTATATCTCTTTTTTAATTAGTGATGGAGATAGAGATTTAGTTAGACAAATAGATTTAATGGTAAATTCTCGCGTTAAGATACTGAAAGATTATGAAAATTTACGGAAAGAGTTCGGAAAACTATCTTGTAAAGACATGAAGAGTAAATATTATAATAAAAATAAGAATAAAGGAATTATAAATTCTGTAGAATACCCTCATAAAGATTCACTGGTCAGACTCTATGGTGTAGAAGAAAAACTTACTAAAATTCTTTATCCTTTTGATGTTTCTCTAGCTAAAGATACAAGTTCTAATAATATTAAAAAAGTAAAAAATAATCTTTATAAGGATATTGTAAGTAATTATCAAAATATTTTAGATCGAAGACGAATATTTATAAACATTACTAAAGATCCTTGCCTAGCAAAAGCTTTTAAACATATAGATATTAATGCTTTTGATGTAAGTATTAGAGATATCAAAGAACAAATAGACTATGTAAACTCTGCTAGAGATATAATAAATATAACAAAATCTATAAACCCAGTAAGTTTAAATAATGGTTTAGTAGAAGAACTAAAGAAACATTCTAATATATTAAATGACGATTTTTTCTCTGTAGAAAGTCGATGGAAAGATTTATTTGATATCATTGAAAAAAAGTTAGGTCCAAAATATAAACTAAAAATAGGGGCTCATGGAGCTGGAGCTAATTATCATCTTCATATTTCTTTAATATAACTACTTTTTAAGATGGAAGGTAATTGTATTGAAATAGTCAAAACCAATATATTTACTTTCCATTTTATCAGCCTTAGTTATCTTTGTATTAAATTCTTTTGGAATATCATTATCAAAAGGTAATTCGGCCTCTCCTCCTAAAGTAGCTATAAACATACCATATTTTAATGTTTTTTGTATATCAGCCCAATCTTCTTTGCAAAAATAATACACATAAGGGTTATATCCTTCTGGATTAGAGTCAAAGATATTAAGTTCTCCACCAGCAACAAATTCATGGTTTATTTTTTTATTTTGCTCTATCCGGTAGAGGGTACATTTTCCATCTTCAGATCTTTCAGAACGAATAGGCCAAATATGTCCAGATCCGCCATAGTCTAAATTTTCTTCATCACTCCAAATAGTTGAAATAAAATAAGCTTTTTCTTCAGGAGGTATACTATCGCAATATATAACAGCAGCATCATATTCTATATAAGTACCATTGTTAAACCAAGTACAGTTAATAGGTTGTTGTTTGGGTATTTTGTCTTTAGCTATTACGCTAAAAGGAATAATCAATAATAAGATTAAAATAAATATTTTTTTCATAATATAAAGATATTTATTCTAATATAAGAAGTCAAAAAATGATATAAAATGCAACAATATATCTTTAAATAGAGAAATTGTTGTAAAAATAGAGGGTAGAAAAGAGTAAAAATATTGTATTACTATATGTTAGCCTTTTGTAGATGGATAAAAATAGGAATGCAACAAAAGAGTGTTATTTTGTTGAAAATACTTAAAACGGGTATAAACCCGTTTAGTTGTAAGTAGAATAAAGATATTCAATTGTGGTTTTCTATACTATTAGAAAAATAGAATTATTTATCTCTATAAATAAAGAAAGCATCTTGTTGTTCTTGAGTAAGTTTACATATATATAATTCATAACAAATGAACTTGTCATCATAACTAAGACATGTACAATTTTTATTTTCACAAGGGTTTTCTAATAAATGCTTTATTAAATCATCCATATTTATGTTATTGGATCTACAAAACCTATGTAATGTATTTTTAGAATAAAAATCATCAGTACGACTCATAAAGCCAGATACCATTTTTAAAAATCTCAGCATCTTGTTCTATTAATTTATCATCAATAGGTATTGTTCCATATCTCTCATTAGAAGTATTTTTCCAAGCTAATAGTGGACAGTTCTCTTCATCTCCATGACTTAAAGAAACTAATTCTTGAGGAGATCTTTTTATAATCTTATGTTTTAAACATATACTTATCATATCTTGGTCATCTTCAGATAAACTTAAATAATTAGTATCTAAATCTTTATAAAGATCTAACTTTTTATTATCTAAAGCTGGTCCTTGAGGTAAAGCTATAAATGATTCTTCAATTAACTTTTCTTTAAATAAAATTCTATGAAATAATTCTGTAAAGTATAAGACCTTATTCACTTTAACAGCATCATCACGCCAATGTCCTGTTAATAATTTATCATTTTTTAATTTTATATAGATAAAAGAAAAAATATTTTCTGCTTTCATAATAAATACCTCCAATAGATAAACTACTTTATAAATATATAATATATTAAAACAAAAATCAATTTACTATTGACTTTTAACAATAAAAGTATTATTTATGCCAGATGACATTCACTAGTTCTATCGGTATTTTCTATTGCTTAATTAATTCAAGATAACTATATTATAATTAAATAAAGGAGTAATTATGAAAAAATTATATATGTTGCCACTTTTTGTGTTTTTGTTTTATGTTAAGAGTTTTAATGTTTAAATGGATAAAGAAGGAAATTTAAAAGGACAAGGTTTATCTGCTCAAATAAATGAGTTTTTAGCATCTACTAATGATAGAGTAGTATCGGCTGTTCCACTTACAATAAATGGAACAACCTTAGGAATACAGTTAGTTATGGATAAAAAATAATAATATTATTTTTCAAATATTCCACCGAAAAAAGGGATGCTTTTTGCCATTTCTTTAGCAGCAGCTTTAGGGTTTTTAAAAACCTCATAGATTTTTTCAATAGCTGCTATAAGTTTAGTAAATAGAGGTCTTAATTCTGTTATAGCTTGACCTATTAAGCTATTTAATCCGTCTGCTGCTTTTTGGTTAAGTTTAGATTGTTCTAGCAAGCCAGCTAAGTTTTTTAGTTGGTCTTGCATTAATTGCGTTGTTCGTTGTTGTTCTTGCAACATTACTTGTTGTGTAGTCTTTGGGTTGTTTATAGCTTGGTTTTCTACTAACTTTTGTTGTTTAGCATCTTCTTTGGTTTTTGCTATTTGTATTTGCTCATAGACATCATTAGTTTTTTTAATATTATTACTCTTTTTGATCAACTGTTTTTTGTTAGTGGTAAACCCTAAGTCTTTAGCTCTTTTTTCTATATCTTGGGGATCGTTAAGATACATGTTTTCCATACTTTCACCAATAGTTCTTTCGGCTGCATAACTTTTATCTGCTCCATTTTTTCTTGTGCTTG
>CAXAKX010000831.1:0-22316 GCA_963969525.1 Ontholestes murinus
CATTGCTAAGCCTTCTTTTTTGTTCATAATATTTGCCATTGAATGTAAAATAGTTATGTTTTAAGACGATCTTCAGCAGGTTTATAAATTCCGTTTTAATTGTTTATGGCAAACTTAACAAATATCATTCTAAACTCAAAAATGGGCAAAACACACATCAAATTTTGGTACAGATATGTGGACGACATATTAGCCGGCTTCACCGGGACAGACAGACAACTAAATAACTTTTTAAATTTTATAAATACAATTCACCCTAATATTAAATTCACATTAGAAACAGAACATAACAAAATATTAAATATCTTGATCTTTCAATCACAAACACAAAAAACCAATTTAATTTTGAAATATATAGGAAACCAACCTTCACCGATTCCCTCATACCCTACAATTCAAGACACCCTCTCAAACATAAATTAGCTTCATTTAACGCGATGATCCATAGAGCAATAACGTTGCCTTTATCAGAAATTGGCTATCAAAAAGAAATTAAAACTATTCATACATTAGCGAAGACAAATGGGTATTCGAAGAAAACAATAGATAATTTAATTAAAAAACAACAGAATAACAATATCTACAAAATGTTATACGCATGTCCAAAAGAAGAAAACAAAACATACAAATCATTGACATTCTTTGGTGAAGTCAGTCTAAAAAATCCGTAACATCCTAAAAAGACAGGGCATTGATGTAGCGTTCAAAACCAATAATATCTGTACCTCTATTTTTAATGCAAAAACACCTATCGATAAGTTAAATAGATCAGGTATTTATAAGTTAACATGCAAAGATTGTCAAGGAATTTACGTAGGGCAAACTGGTCGCAACTTCAAAACTAGACTAAATGAACATAAAGCATCATTTCGATTAAATAAACAAATTCGACATTCGCGAACCATTTAATTGAGAACCGACATACCTTTGATGAAGACGCACTCGAGATAATCCATTTCGCCGAGAAAGGGCTTAAAATGGATTTACTCGAGTCACTGGAAATTCACAAAGCAAAATCTAATCCGGACTTCCCCATAATTAACGACCAGTTAGACCTAGTATCCTCCTCTTTATTTAACTGTATATAAATTGTGTTGAAATGTATTTTAAATTACTTTAAGTTTGAAAATGATCAGCTGTTGATCGAAACTCGAGTCACTTTTTAAATAAATAGTGTGATATTAACAAAGTGAGTTTTACTTTATTTAAATATTCAAGATGTATCACGAAGTGAACGCCTCAACCATTAATCAATTAGTAAATAAACATAACTTTATTGCATTTTTGTAATAGATTTATTCAAACAAATTTTGAAATTCAAAAATAACTTTTGAAAAATAAGACATAACTTTTCAAACAAAAGTTAAAGAGAATGAAAAACTGAAAAAATTACATTAAAATATTTTTTTGTAAAGTTCTTAATTTAAATTTTTTTACAATTTTTTGGTCATTGCTAATAAACTATAGGAACTAAATGAAATTTATATAACAAGTAATTGTGAAGAATTCAAATTTGAGCAAATTATTAAGAATAACCTCATGGTTTTCGAGAAAAATATAGGGAAAGTATTATGATGGCCACATCACAATTTTATTACAAATTGTTTTACCTCTTCTGACTATCACCTGTTTTTCTTCCTCTGTTTGTTTGATCAATCACTATGTTTCACGTCTTTCTTGGGCTGCTTCACTTATGATTTCTTTGATCTTTTTCTTTTCTCCTTCTATTTTGCCTTTTTCTCTATTTTTGATTGGTATTCATTCCTAGTTTCTTTCTTTTCAATTTTTGGCTTTATGTGTTTTTTTATTATTGTTTTCGATTTCGTATACTTCAAGTTTTCAGCTTCTGTGTTAATTTATTTTTTACCAAGTAGTGGTCGCTCCCTATTTCAGCTTGTCTTATTACTTTAACATCTTTCACCTTTTCCATTCTTCTGCGTTTATTAAGGAGTAGTCTTTTATTTCTCTTTTCTTGGTCTAACTTCTCTAGTGTGTTTATGTATGTATTTGAATTTTGTGTTTGTCACAATGAGGTTGTTTGCTATACATAATTCTATAATTGTTTTTCCATTTTCGTTTCTGTTCTCATCTCCATACTTTCCCCTGTATATTTTTTGCTCTCTATCTTCTTTTAGTTCTTTGTCATTTCTCTCATGGAGTCTTTAAACATGCTCTTTAATTCCTCCATTATCACATCGTTCTTAGATATATTTAGATTTTCCTTCTCCGTGAGTTTTTTTTTCTGTTTTCATCTTCCTTTGTTTTATTTTTTGTATCCTGTTGTTATGACACCGTTTTGTTTCACTGCTTCGTTTTTCTATCCTTTTCTATTCTCCATTTCTCATTTGGAATCCTTGGAATCCATAAATAGGGCTGCCGATATCTCTTTCTCTTTTTGTACTCATTTGTGTCTTTATTTCCCACTTCCTTTTAGTTTTATATATTTTAACACATACTTTACTTTATTGGACTTTTGCATGTACGTGGTTCGCTGTTTTAAGTTCCTCTGAACTGAACAGAGGATTATTATCGAATTAATATATATTTACCTCTCCTGAATAATATTATTACAGATCTGCAATACAGATTTAATAAAGACACGATGAATTTGTTCAAATTTAACACAACAATACCTAGTGTTTTATTGATAACAAACTGGCGAAGATTTAGATGTCACTTCAAAATCTGTTGCAACATATTTAAATAAAATTTTACGCGAAAACGTAACATGTGCAATAGCAATTAATTCTGAATTGGCATTTTGAAATTACAATGGCAACAGAAAAACAAAATCAAAGAACAATTACCAGAAAATGCTTTAGATGTATACAGAAAATATGACCCGAATATTTACTGTACATAAAAATAATTTTACAAATATTATGTACTCTTCCTGTTAGCATTGCTTCTGCAGAAAGAAGTTTTTCTACACTGAAAAGATTCAAATGGTGGCTGCGAGCCACTATGTCTCAAAAAAGTCTAACCGAGTTAGCTGTATTACATATTCATTGATATATAGATAGATAGATAGATAGATATATTTATTGGTGCAATTACAATGTTTACACAAGTCCCGGATACATGTTTAGAAAATAATGATATAATATCTTAGTACACATACAGAATAACTAATATAAATTAAAAGTCTTAATACAAAAAGTATGCATAGATAAAAGTGATAAAAAGATTAAATATATGTAAAAATAAGTTGGCTTCTGCGCAATACAACATATTGAAAGCATACATAATCGGGTATAAATAAAATCTATACAAAACAATATTTAAATCTACATATATACAAATAAAAGAGGTAGAAATTTGACAATACAACGTATTAAAATAATGTATAGATAAAAACTTAAAATAGATTTACAGACTTAAAAATAGGCATACAATTTGTATAGCAATAGATTGTTTACTCGACACGTATTTTATAATTGTCGAGTAGTAGATCATCGATACTATAGTGTCCCTTACAGGCAAGATATGTTCTAATCTTTTCTTTAAACTGTTTAATATCCAGCGATTTTATCGATTCAGGCAGCTTATTATATATTTTTGGTCCATAGAAATTTATGCCATTTTGAGTTTTAGATAAACGTGAACGGGGTAAGCAAATGTTATCACTATTTCGGGTACTGTGTGCGTGTATATCATTATGTAGCTGGTACGATCCAATATTCTTACGAATGTAATATAAGACAGTTCAGTACATATATTGATGGTAATGTTAATATTCCAAGGTGGATATATGCATTCCTGCAATCCTGTTTATACCCTAAACCGGAGATTACTCTTATTACCCTTCTCTGCAGTGCAAATAGTCTAGGCATTATTGTTGAATGGCCCCAGGTGGTAATGCCATAAGAAAGATGAGATTCGCAGAGAGAGAAGTAGGCAGCACGTAGAGCGTCGGATGTTAAACAGCTACTTAGTTGTCTCAACATATATATATAGCGACATATTTTTGCTGCTACTTCTTCCCCATGCGTGTGCCATGCTAGTTTACTGTCTAAATACACTCCTAAGAATTTGACATTTGTCTGGTTGGTAATATGAGTTGGTCTTAGTGAGAAAGTAATATTTAATGTTTTGTCATTGTTTGTAGATAATTTGTTACTTTCGAACCATTTAAATGCCCTCTCCTTAGCTTGTCTGTTCTTCTCCAGACACACATTTATTTGTGACGCTTTAGTTGCTATTGATGTATCATCAGCATATAGGTAATATGTTGCATCCGTATTTGAAGACGGTAAATCATTTATATATATTAAAAAGAGAATGGGTCCAAGGATAGAACCTTGAGGTACACCATATTTTAAGATGACTTCAGATGATGAAAGGCCTTTTATAACAACAGTTTGTTTTCTATTACTAAGGTAGGAATTAATGAGTCGGCAGGTAGCAGGATGAAAGTTATAAAAGTACAGTTTTCGTACGAGAGTGTCGTGACAGACGCAATCAAACGCCTTGCTTAGATCTAAAAAGGAAGCAGTTGTATGCAAACCAGTCTCAAATCCTTGCAAGATGTTTTCCACCAAGGCGTTGATTGCATCCACCGTAGACCGGCCCGTACGAAAACCATACTGTTGTTTAACCAGTATGTTCTCATTTTGAAGAAAATGCATTATCTGTCTGAAAATAACTTTTTCAAATATTTTTGAGAGAATCGGCAGAATCGAGATTGGACGATAGTTGTTCATGTCTGCCTTATCACCTTTCTTATATATTGGTGTAACCCGGGCCTTTTTTAGCGATTTTGGGAATATACCATGTGTGATACATAGATTAATTAATTTTGTCAATGGCACAAGAATTACGTCTATTACGTCTTTTATAATAGTAGTAGTTAACCCGTAGATATCGCGAGATTTTGAGGGTTTGAGACTCTTGACAATATCACGTAATTCATTAAAAGTGACTTCAGTTACTTTAAAATAATTTGAACTTTGCTTAAAATCACAGGCTGCCATTTGTTTTACAGGGTCATTACTGTTGGCAGGTAAATTTCCTATAAGGTTACCTGCAATATTAGCAAAGTAATCATTGAGATTATTCGGTTCAATATCACAACTTGGATAAGTTTGTTTTTTTCCACGACTCTCATTAATAACTGTCCACATTGCTTGCATATTATTTGAGGAGTTATTAATGTATGATTCATATGCTGATTTTTTTGAGTTTTTTAGAGCAGCTTGGTATATGGATATTAATATTGACAATATTATTAAAAAGCAAAAAAATCATTTTTTTAATAAATTTAGTTACAAAAATCTGTTTCAAATTTTACAAAATATATTATTATGATTTTATATGTGCTATATTTATTTCGGGTGTGATATTATTTTGTTTATATTTAAAAATAATAGAATTATATTTTATTTATTTATGGAATAAAAAAATATTTTCATTTTTTCAAATTACCCCCCCTAAGCCAGTTGACTGGAAACGCCCTTGTCAAGGACGACCAGCGAAAGTGGCTAATAGCGCAAGGTGGTATACAGGGAAAAGGTCCCGCTACCATTTTGATTGCCTATGACTTTGCTCAAAGAAAAGATAAGTAAGTTTGGTTTTCATAAAAAGTTTACTTGGTCTTTACATTTCTTTTTCGTTATGATTGGAAAATTATATCGGCTAAATAGTGACCGCGATTCGCTATGCAACTTTCGGCTCTTTTTAGGGCATTTTTCATGACATCCTTAAACATATCGGGCTGAATTTCTTCAATTTCGTTACGGATATTGTCTTTAAGATGTTGAATCGTTTGGGGCTTATTCACATAAACTTTTGATTTTAAAAAACCCCATAAGAAAAAGACTGCTGCTGCTAAATCCGGAGATCTTTGTTCTTCAAAACCGACTGTTCTGTTTATTGACGTAGCCACTGAGAAGAAAATGGGCTTCATCGCTCATTATCAATTTAGACGAAAAATCTTCAATTTCACCAGACAGCCTTAGGATTGAATTACTGTACTCAACTCGTTGATCATGACCTCTCGGTAGCAATTTTTGGGCTAATTGAATTTTGTACGGGAACATTTTCAAATCAGTTTTCAAATTTCGCCTTAAATTGCATGTAGAAATGTGTAACTGGGAACCACGTCTCCGAATTGATGTTTCTGGAGACTCTGCAACACTATCGCGCACCAGAGCCACATTTTCAGCGTTGCTAGACGTCCGTCCGTTGTCTTCCAGAACGAGGCCTGTCTGCTGTCGTGCCATTCTGTCGAAAATTCGTATATAAATGATAAATTGTATATAATATAAATGCGAGATTTGGGTTGCTAATAAACTTGGAGGAAAAAACTAACACTTTCTTCGCAAATTTTTGAGAGTATAAGTGTACTATGCACTCATTATCAATAGCTTAAAAACTAGGTTACTACTTTGACCTGCATGTATTTGATTATGCTTGCATATTTGAGAATCAGGTAGCAAAGGCTATGAGGTATTGAGTATCTTTATAGAAACCATTCTTTACATGTTAAGAATAATAGAGTTTAGTCTAGCAACTATTGAATAAATAGATCTATACATGAACAATTTACGATAAAACGGTACGACAGTCCTGGATTAACTTTATAGATCCTAAAGCAATCTAAGAAATATAACCCTCTTTGTTTATATTAGTGTATTGTACTTCAAAAAATTATAATTTGTTTTAATATTTGAAAAATTGCAATTTTGATTAATTTAGAATTGTTTGTGGCTTATATATATATATATATATATATATATATATATATATATATATATATATATATATATATGTACATTGTCAATGTTCGGCTTTAATCTTCGAATTTGCAAGTTTTGATGGTTCTTAAAAAACTTGCAAATTTGAAGATTAAAGCCGAACATTGACAATGATTAAAGTAAAGAGGATTGGGATTACAGATATCAACGTGAAAAATAAGAGCCTTGAAATATGAAGGGTTATTAATCTTAACTTTGATCTATTGAATGCGAAATGGTTAATAATAATGAAAGAATAAGGAGGCACATTGAGGAGGTAACACTTGTATAAAAATTATATTTTTAATTAATGAAATATAGTAAAATGGGTAATATGAGATTTTTAATTCATTTGGTAAAAAACAATCCTTTTGACCACTTTTTGTTAATTTTTTGTTATTTTTGCATAGAATTTTTGATGTTGAATTAATTAAATTTGATTAATCTTAATAATATTTAAATGCTAATTAAGTTAATTGTTGTTAATTATTGGAAAATAATTACAAACTTTATTAAGATTTAGAATGTTAAAATTATAGGAATTTATACTGTTCATAAATTCTCGTTAGGTTTCCATTAATTGTTTCTATATTTAATCTTAAAAATGGATATTTTACTCGCATTAGTAAATAAAAATACTTACGGAACCACATATCGGCCATCAAACAATTTCCGCTTGTGCTACGGTGTAAGCAAGTAACACTAAAATAAGAAGAAAAAGATTACGTGCCGTATGCAATACATAGTAGTTGGTTGAGACATTAGTATAACAGTTTTTCAATAACAATAATGTGTTAATAATTAAGTGTTGCCTTTACCATTATTTTTAAGCGATACAACTATTTATAAAATCTTGATCGTTTTTAAAATTGATAATTGATTAAATTTAGAGAAAAAATATCAATATTGATGAAATTTAGTACATACTTTTAATTTTAATAGCCGTTATCATTATTGGCTCTTAATTTTAATTAAAAGTACTTTGTAAAGCAAGATATATTTATTTATACAACTGTTTCATTTTAAATATATGCCCAATATGTTGATCATATTTATTTAATTTAGTAACTTAGTATCTAGGGAAATTACAAATGACATGTGTTTCTAAATTCAGATATTTCTATACTTATTTAATATTATGTGACAAAATAATAATAATTTTGTAAGAAAAAATATACTTACATTTCGCCTTCGCTGACCTGTATTTTTGAAAATTCGCTATTGCACGCAAAACCAAAATTACGTTTCCTTAGCGTTCCTTGAGGGTCTACATGAAAATTAACGAATTCGTCTAGGTCGTCTTCTACTCCATCGCTAGAAGGATTTTCGAGTAATTGCCTTAATTTAGTATTAGATGATGATAAACTATATTTAAAAAAAAATAAAATAAATGTGAATTATATCTCTATTACGATTGATATGAAGTAATTTGGTGATAGGAAAATTACAAATGTGTTTCTCAATTCAGATATGTGTATACTTATTTAATATTGTGTAACGAAATTGTAATTGTATTAATTGTGTTAGAAAAGTTACAAAAAATATACTAACATTTCGCACGCACCAAGAAAACGTTCCAAACCATGACCAATTAGCAAAATGAGAAGAAGCAAAGTTACGTGTCGTCTCGTCGAAGACATCGTGACAAGTGTGTAGATGCTGATCTCATAATCATGATTTTCCTCGGTTCATTAGTAACCTTCACAGTTTCATACGACATTTTATGCAATCTTATTATGATAATATAATGCAAATAATATATTCAATAATAACTCTTACTATGTACAAAATTAATCTTCGCGAAAGTACCCACACCAATATATATATAAATACAATATATATACACAAGAAAAACTGGACAATGCCGAAGAAATATGCATAAATGCAGAAGTATAGCAGGAAGGACAAAATGGGATATACTTACCAAAGGGGAAATCAGACTATCAACTTTCCAATCAATTTTAGTGATTGGTATAAAGGCTTTCAAAATTTGTAAGTTGGAAACATTGAACTCTTCAATTTTCGAACAATATATTCTGTTACTAATGAAGGTTTAAATTAAATTACACTTGGTTTGTTTCACAATTTTTCTATATTTACTCAACTAGTTTCGCTTTTTACGGCATTATCAAGAGTCTTGAATTTTTAAGAACTTAGTAACTATGTACATCACTTTAAAATTGGTGTATAAATAAAATTAAATATAATTTGTATATTCATTAATCGTGTGGAAGCAGTTATCTAGGAATATATTTTTTATTTTACTTATGAATGGTTTAATGGGCAAATCTTTGATATTTTCAGGTAGTACATTATAAAGTTTTATGAACTAGACTATACAAGCATTATGATAAAAACTATGGCTATGTTTAGGAAGTTTGAGCATCTTATTTCTAGTATTGTGGTCATGTTCAGTTTGATGAGAGTTAAACAAATTTCAAAGTTTCATACCAATATAAACTAATTACAGGCATAATTGCTAATAATTTAAAGAGATCCCTACAGCTTGTGTTTGGCTTTTTGTTGCATATGGTCCGAATTAGCGTTTTTGGTACAGTAAATATTTTATGGACATTTAGTTCGGTTGTACATGCCCAAAAAATTAAGCCATAAGTTAATTGCGGTTGACAGTACGCCATGTACAAGACTCGGGCTGCCTCTTGACTAATATCCACTCTTGTTGCATATATAAGGTAAGTGTATTTGCCTAATTTAGAACAAACTTCGTTTACATGTGTGTTCCATTTTAGATCATTTTGTATGACAATCCCCAAAAATCTTACTGTTTCTGATTCATTAATGACTTCATTATTTAGCTGAATATCCGTTTGACCTAATAATTGTTGTTTTAGTTACATTAATTACTAGGTTGTTCATCGTTAAATACAAATTTAATTCAGTTAAGACATAATTTGCTGCAAGATTGAGATTATTTATGCATTGGTCTTTAAGATTTATTGTTGTATCATCCGCGAACATTGTTAAATGTGTATTGATTGCAAATGGCATGTCATTAATGAATAACAGAAAGAGAAGTGGCCCTAGGATAAGGTGGTACGCCAACGTGTGACTCCCCATATTGGAAAAGTATAATTCGTTTTTTATATACGCGGTAGTTACGTGTTTTCTTTCTGAAAGATAGGATAACAGAAGATAGTAACATTTCCCCCGGATGCCATACATTGAAAGTTTGTTTAGTAACAAGCCACGTGGTACACAGTCGAATGCTTTAGTTAGATCTACAAATATTGAGAAAACGTTAATATTTTTGTCGAGATTATCCAGCACAAAATTTAAGAAATTAAAGATTGCGTGTGTGGTTGTGAGACCTTTTCTAAACACAAATTGATTTTGGCATAATATAATTCTATCCCTTATGAAATTGGTTATTCGATCGTAAATTACTTTTTCAAATATTTTTGAAAATATTGGTAAAATATTGATTGGTCGATAATTACCAATATCATGTGGATCACCTTTTTCGTAAATGGGAATGATTTTGCCCACGTTCAGCTCCGATGGAAATGTTCCCTCACTTAGTGCTTTATTTATTGAAATTGTTAATGGTTTTATTATATTATATTTAGTTGCAGGATATAAGAAAATAGTATTTGTAACGTTTGTGGGAAGAACGTAGTTGTCACCTATTTTGCTAAAATATATATTCATGGCATTTAGTACCTCCTTTGGTTGATTTATTTGGATTCCATTTTCATCATAAATATACTCCAGTTGCACATGTTTGTTATTTATTCCTTTTTTATTTTTGAGAATTTTCCAAAGTTCTTGTGCCTTGTTATTTGAATTATTTATGCGGTTAGAATTATATTTTCTTATTTCACTTTTTAGCAGTGAGGCCTATTGTTTTTTTTTGCAGACATGTACATATTGTACGTGTAGTCGCTTTTGTATCTACGGCAGACCTGATAATAGAAATCGATTTGATTACGTAGTTGCTTAATGTCCTCAGTATACCAAGGCTGTTTTTCTTAAAATTGTTATTTTTTATTTGTTTCACTGGACAACACTTGTTGAAGGCCTTAATAAAGATTTTATAAAATTCATTAAAATAAGATTGAGAGCCTATGCAGTAGTCACTTAAAGTGTTCCAATTTATGTTTTCTAATTCAGAATTTAGTGCATCAAGTGAGTTCAGATTTGCTATTCTTTTTTTAACTGTTTGTTCATTATTTTCTGTCATGTATTGGCTCATATGATTTGATATATGTGTTTCGACTACTTTTGAGCTTGTATATTTAATATTAGTGATAATATTATCAATACATGAGCTGTGGTTCAAAGAAATCCGTGTATGAGCATTTATGCATATCTGCAATCCATAAGTTGATTAAATCGGTAGCATTGTGATGGGCTAATTTAAAAAAATCAATATTAAAATCACCTACTACCATAATGTCGGCCATTTCCTCTATTATTATATTATGGAGCATGTACTCAAAAATACTTTTAAATTCCACAAATGCACCGCTCGGCGGACGATAGATTCAAAGTATTATTGTTTTACGACCGTCAATAAGCCATTCAGCACCTGCTACTTCGATGGTCATTTCCCTAGATAATTTATTTATATCCGGCCTTGCTTTGATATTGAAGTTATTTTTGATTAATATCGCTGCACCACCATGACCTTGTTTTGCGCGTTTGTAAATGGAAATTTGGTGGTGTTTTCTATGTTGGGAAAGGCCTCAGAATCCACCACCCAATGTTCCGTAACTAAGAATAAATCAACTTTAAGTTCATTAAGTATAATTTTTAGTTGATTAATTTTATATTTTACCGACTGTATATTTTGATAGAAGATTGTTACTGTCTTCTGCTTATATTCATTATTAATTAGGGGGTGAGATGTAAGTACCACAAAAATTATGTCTATCCACAGTGATCTTAAAGGAGGAATAATGTTCCGGATATTTACTCTGAAGTGGTTCGCAAACTGCTTCTGGAAAATATCTTGTAATTTCGTTGACGGATGTAAACGTGATAAATACAAAATTGCTTTACGCGCTGCTGGTTTTATGTTGGAGTTAGTTGTGGACAGACCAATTATTCCTTGGCTCGTTCTTTTCTTCTTTTTTTGGTGACGGTTTCCCATTTTCCTGTTTTGCTAGCATCAATTTCAGTTACAGGGTTGTGGTGGTTAACATTAGATTTGGAGTGGTTAGCGATGACAATGTCTTCTTGCATTGCGTTCTCGACTGGTTTCTCTTGTTTGGATGTTCTATGATGTGTTTTCCCGTTAGTTTAGTTGCTTGTAGTGGAATCCGTTAAATTTGTGGTTTCTATTGTTTTCGGATTGTTCGCTTCAGCATTTCTATTATTTGCAGAAATCTTTGTTGCGCTGGTGATGCTTGGTGTCATCTTGCGGCTGACAGCTGAGTTATTTTTCTGAGTGCAATTGCAGAATTCTGTTTTAACTTTTAGTTTATATTCTGGTTTTAGAATTCTTTCTTTATAAATTAGATTTTATTTTAGGAGAATTGGGTTTTCCTCCATTTCTCGTA
This sequence comes from Ontholestes murinus, assembly GCA_963969525.1. Classification (NCBI taxonomy): domain Eukaryota; kingdom Metazoa; phylum Arthropoda; class Insecta; order Coleoptera; family Staphylinidae; genus Ontholestes; species Ontholestes murinus. The sequence continues at coordinate 12,257 of CAXAKX010000831.1, forward strand.
CTAAATTCCTTAATATATCTGATTTACCTCAACTGGCACAACTTGGGATATAACCTCACTTGTACTGCTGGATTTCGACCTCGTTTTCTGGCATCTCAGATCATGAATATCCAAACATGATTTAAGGAATGATTTTCGGCAGTATTTGCATTATTCTGCTGCAATTACCGGTTTATAGCATTTGTTACATTTGGTGTAACTTTCACTAGTTTGTTCACTGATATCACTTATCGACGCCATATTTTATTATTTTTTTAGCTTTTAATTAGATAGAATTTTCATAATAACATGGTTAAAAATAAATAAATGATGAAATTTACTGAATGGTGATTGTCAGCTTTTGATAAAATTCTTTGAGATTGATTTTCCTTCGATAAGAGGACATTTTACGATAATACTGTACTGCAACAGTTCTGGATTAACATTATAGGTCCCAAAGCAATGCAAGAAATGGAACCCTCTTTGTTTATAGTAGTGTATTGTATTTTTATTATCCGATAGTTTATCGAGGCCCGTATTGGCTATTGTTAAATAATTTAGTTTAAAATAAAGTGTTAAAGTTGATATCTTTATTAATTCGTTAAAAGTCAATGATTTAAAAATAATATATATTAAGCAGATAAATTTTTAACTTCACAAAATAATAATATGTATTAAAATTACATTTAGAATTATTGAATGCTTATATATTTCAATTTAAATGTATCGTTTTATTACTTTCCCTATATAGTAAAATGGTGATGTGCCCATCATAGTAGTTTCCCTATATTTTTCTAGAAAACTATGAGGTTTACGCAAAAAAGTTATTCTTAATAATTTATTCAATTTTAAATTCTCTACAATTACTTATCATATAACTTTTACGTAACTCCAATAGTTTATTAGTAATTTTCAAAAAATTTCAAAATATTCAATTTTTATTTTTTTTCTCGAAAGTTAAGAATTATATGAAAAATATGTTCAAATAAAACTTGTTCAGTTTATTATTCCCTTTAACTTTTGTTTGAACGGTTTTTAAAAATTTTTCATATTTAGAAAAATATGACCAAAAAACTAAAAAACGCCTCGAGTAAACACCCACTTCCGGTTTATGAGTGTTTACCAAAAGCTTTTCAGTTCCAGTTTTTAACGATAAAACCTTAAGTTTAAAGTTTCATCTCAAACAGATTATTCGTTTTTGAGATACAGCGCCCACCGACAGACACACACACAGACACACACACAGACACACAAATTTTTACTTTCCCTATATGAAATATAGGGGAAGTATTGTGATCGTGATTTTTTTTTGAAAAATTTTTTTTGCGGAAATATCCGTTTTGAGGTCCTCTGAGTCCATTGCACTAATTTCTGGAAAAAATTTTTTTGTGTCTGTGTGTGTGTCTGTCTGTCTGTCTGTCTGTCTGTCTGTCTGTCTGTCCGTGGGTGCTGTATCTCAAAAACGACTGATCCGATTGAGATGAAACTTTAAACGTAAGGTTTTATCGTTAAAAACTGGAACTGAAAAGCTTTTGGTAACCATTCATAAACCGGAAGTGGGTGTTTACTTGAAGCGTTTTTTGTTTTTTCCCGATATTTTTTGTAATATGAAAAATATTACAAAACTTTTCAAACAAAAGTTAAAGAGAATGAGAAACTGAACAAATTTTGTTAAAATATATTTTTCATAAAATTCTTAACTTTCGAGAAAAAAAAAAATAAAAATTGAAATTTTTGACATTTTTTGCCAATTGCTAATAAACTATTGAAGCAACATGAAAGTTATATAACAAATAATTGTAGAGAATTCAAAATTGAATAAATTATTAAGAATAACCTTTTTGCATAAACCGCATATTTTTCGAATAAAATATAGGGAAAGTACTCTGATGGCCACATCACCATTTTTATTTTTCTAGAAATTAGTGTTTTGGGTTCAGGGGACCCCAAAACGGATATTTCCGCAAAAAAAAATTTGAAAAAAAAATCACGAAAACAATAGTCCCCCTATACAGGGTGAGTTTTTTTCGATGTTCTCTATGGGGATCTCGGAAACTATAAGAGATAGAGAAACGGTTAAATGGGGAAAGAAGTGTAGATTTACGAGACGAATAAAATTCCACTTTCAAAGTTTTCAAAAAAGTCAAGGGTAACTAGATATTTTGAAAAAAGTAAAAAGTGTCAATTTTTTCAAATCAATATATCTCGGTTATTATAACAGATAGAAAAAAACTGTAAAGGACAAAGTTTTAGATAATTTTATGTAGATCAATAAAAAATAATTAGAAAATTTGTATGGCCATTATTTTCCGAGATATGACGCAAACTTACATTTTTTTAAATGGAAACCATAGTTGGCTATGGTCTCATTCAAAAGGTATTTTTTTTGCTCTTTAATCCAATATGACATACGACATAGTTATTTCTAACAATAAGTGAGTTATAGTCATTTTAAATTTTATTATAAATAAAAAATGGGTAGCCATGAAAAAGATGAAAGTAAAACAATTGCAGTTGTTTATAATAATAGCAATATTGTAATTGTTAGTTCTACAAAGTTAAATAAAAATGGAAACCAGCATAAGAATAATAATTTTGTAATTATCAAATGGCCTTCTGTATGTGGTATAAACCCATTTGCCAAAAGGATAATACGTTTCTTACAAAAATATTATGAACAGATGAATCGCGATTCACTAATTGTGGTATTTTTAATCGCCACAATGAACATAGATGAACTTAAAAGAATCCACGAGAAGTTTCACAGAGAAAACTAAAAATTAAATTTGGGTTTAATCCATGGTGTGTTTGGATTAATAATTCTCGGTTCATATATTTTTGAAAGCTCACTAAGTCAAACTGATTACTTTCATTTTCTTCAGAAAACATTTGAAGATACGCTCGATTGTTTAAATTTATCATTACAAGCAAGATTAAAATGGTTCCAATATGACGGTGCTCCAACCTCATAACATGTTGGCTTTAAAAATTATTTAAATGATGCTTTTCCTAACTCATAAGTGGGAAGAAATAAACCAATCCCAGGGCCACCTAGATCTCCCGATCTGCGCGTTTTAGAATTTTTTTCTGTGGGGTTATGTAAAAAACAAAGTATATGAAAAATCATATCAATCTGTGGAGGATCATAAACTAGTTGTTATTGAAACATTTAATTCAATTTACATGAGAATAGTTAAAAAGCCATAAATTCAATTTTAAAAAGATATAATTAATGTCATAATAGTATTAATAGTGGACTCTTTGACCATATTTTTTTAATATTATAATTTCTCTCCCATTGATATATTGATAATTACAGAATTACTTTATGCTGTTGTTTCATTTGGTTTATCTCTGTAAAACCAATAATTACAATATTGCTAATATTATAAACAACTGCAATTGTTTTACTTTCACCTTTTTCATGGCTACCCATTTTTTATTTATAATAAAATTTAAAATGACTATAACTCACTCATTTTTAGAAATAATTATGTCGTATACCATATTGGATTAAAGAGAAAAAAATTACCTTTTGAATGAGGTCACAGCCAACTATGGTTTCCATTTAAAAAAAATGTAAATTTGCGTCATATATCGGAAAATAATGGCGATAAAAATTTTGTGATTATTTTTTATTAATCTGCATAAAATTATCTAAAACTTTGTCATTTACAGTTTTTTTCTATCTGTTATAATAACCGAAATATATTCATTTGAAAAAATTGACACTTTTCACTTTTTTCAAAATATCTAGTTACCCTTGACTTTTTTGAAATCTTTGAATGTGGAATTTTATTTGTCTCGTAAATCTACACTTCTTTTCCCATTTAACCGTTTCTCTATCTCTTATAGTTTCCGAGATCCCCATAGAGAATATCGAAAAAAACTCACCCTGTATATACAATATAGGGAAACTAATATATAGGGGGAGTATTGTTTACGTGATTTTTTTTTCAAATTTTTTTTTTGCGGAAATATCCGTTTTAGGGTCCCCTAAACCCAAAACACTAATTTCTGGAAAAAAAAATTGTGTCTGTGTGTGTGTGTGTGTCTGTCTGTCTGTCTGTCGGTGGGTGCTGTATCTCAAAAACGAATGATCCGAATGGCATGAAACTTTAAACTTAAGGTTTTATCGTTAAAAACTGGAGCTGAAAAGCTTTTGGTAGAGATTTATAAACCGGAAGTGGTTGTTTACTCGAGGCGTTTTTTGTTTTTTCGTGATATTTTTCTAAATATGAAAATTTTTAAAAAACAGTTCAAACAAAAGTTAAAGGGAATGAAAAACTGAACAAGTTTTATTCGAACATGTTTTTCATAAAAATTTTAACTTTCGAGAAAAAAAATCAAAATTGAAAATTTTGATATTTTTTGCCAATTGCTAATAAACTATTGGAGACAGATAAAATTCATATAACAAATAATTGTAGCGAATTCAAAAGTGCACAAATTATTAAGAACAACATTTTTGCGTAAACCTCATAGTTTTCGAGAAAAATATAGGGAAAGTACTATGATGGCCACATCACCATTTTATAGTTTGTTAAAAGGGTCAGTAATACAATTTATACACGAAGATACAATAAAAGTTTACTTAGGGTGGACCACCTAATGATATCATCATCGCTGGACCGATATCTTGCTTATTAGATGACGGTGTTCCTGGACTTCCTCCTGTAAATCCAGGTGGAGCTAGAGGAACGTCTTCACAAATCCGAACGCCAGCTATTTCTGGACATCCAATGTCAATCTTAATTTCTCTTCCGTTGTAAAATTCATAAAAGGATAATTGTCCAGAATTTAAACCAGATGTGGAATATAAACTAAAAAGGACAAAATAATTACGAATATAAATAACTGAAGCAGTTAGTTGTTATTATAAAGTGTTAATTTTATCAATTCTGTTATTTATTCTAAAAAAAACATAAAGTATACTATTATATTATTGAAAATATTTTTTTAAATAATATCCTAATGCTGTTTGTAGCAGCAGTCTTGGTTTGGATTTTTTTCAAATGATTTGTAATCTGAAATATTGGAAGAAAACTTTCACATTTTATAGGCTTCCTTCTTATATTTTATCAAATGATTTAAAAAATCATATAAGTATAACAGTGTTTTGTAAACTTCTTTGGTACAAATAATTAAATTAGAAGGTAAATTTTGCCATAAAATATTTCTGTTACCTATTAACACACGCGATAAAATGATATTGATCTTATCAAAAGGCATTCTATTAAAATACTGCACAGGAGGATTGCCTTTTATATTAACGTACGATCTAACAATCGGTATTAATAGCGTTAAGTTTGACTTTTGGTAAGTAGAGTTACTTAGAACGCTTAGATGTCCGTATTTGTATTCTTTACAGTGGCATTAAAATGGATGTTGGCCAAGAAATGGAAATAAGTTGCAAACGTAAACGATTAAGAAAATGGAATTGTTTTGTTAATGGACGAAGAGATGCTCTCTCGCTAATTTGAATGTTACAGGTGGTGGTACCGGAATTAGGATATAGAAAACAATCATAGTCAAGCAATGGACATTAAATCATTTTGTGTATTCTAACCGCAGTTGTGGTAGAAATATTACCATTAGTTAGGTTTCTAAAATATTTTAGTTTAGATTAAAAAAAAAGACCTATAACTATGCTTAAGTACTTAATGAAAACTGAAGTAGGATAGGATAGGAAATTAAGACATTATAAGAAAATTTATTGGTGCGATGAAAAGGAATTAAGAGTTTTAATATATGGGGATTGATTTCATTGCGCAATTTTGCAAACCGACATCAAAGGGAGTCTATAACCTCCTGTATGATTTGCAGTGCTTTTGATAATGTAGGAGCATGTATAATTAGGGCAGTAACATCTGCAAATTGCGGGAAATATTTGAAAAGTGAAAGTAGAGAGGATTGGGATTGTAGATATCAAAGTAAAAAATAAGTTCTGTAAAATAACCATTATCCGGGAGCAAAATGAACTACTAAATAATAACGATCGCCACCATTATTTTGATTAGGATTATTGACTAGGCAACTATGTAATTTTGATTTTGACGTATGAATTATGACTCTTTTTTAATATAAAAAATAATGTTTAATCAATCAAATAATTTCCATTTTGTAATGCACTTCCGATTGATGAAGTTTACTAAAAACTTTTCAGCGATAAAATCTAAAGTTTAAAGTTTCATCTCAATCGGATGATTCGTTTTTGAGATACAACGCCCACCGACAGACACACAGACACAATTTTTTTTCCAGAAATCAGGGGACCCCAAAACGGTATTTCCGCAAAAAAAAAAAATTCAAAAAAAGCACGAAAACAATACTCCTATATATACTACTTATATAGGGAAAGTAACTATATATACTACGCATATAGGGAAAGTAACAAATAAACTATGCCGTAAATGTTCGATTCTACCCTCAATTTTAAAAATGACACAACTAACAGCAACAAATTAATCTCGTATCTTCTACTTCTAAAGAAACGTCAATATGACTGATATCGAGTAATGTACACCACTGAGCGATTACCGAAATTACTTAGTTGCCAACCCAATACATTACTTGACCCAAAATGAACCCGTTTTAATTAATAAAACTTAGAAAATCGGTAATATGAGATTTTTTGATTGAATTTGTAAAAAACCAATTCTTTTGAACGCTTTCTGTTAAAAAATTCAATGTATAAAACCTTTTTGATAATCAGTATTGATAATCCTTAAAAATTTTTGTTTATCCTTTGTAATTTTTGCACAACACAATTTTTGATTTTTAATAAATTGGATTTGTATAATCTTTAACATATTCAAATATAGTCAAGTTTTCATTGCAAAATTATTAAGTAGTTCATTAATATTTAGTTTGTTAGAATATCATTAGGTTTTCATTATTTGTTACTATATTTAATGTAAAATGAATATTTTATTTGCATTGCCAAAATACTTATGCAACTCATATTGGCCATCAAACACTTTCTTTTTTTTTCATAGAGGGAATTGCTATAAAATTTTAGAAAAATATTATATGTAATTAGTTATTTTTCAATAGTTATAATATTACAAAAATGGAATGTACATTATAGAACTCGAATCTAATTTTCCTTTGTCTAATTGGGTTTTAAATATAACTATGCAGATATACATACTAACAATTTCCCCATTGGAGTCAGAATTTTTTGTGTTTCAACATTGTATGAAATAAAATTAGCTCTTACCATGTGTGCTACGTTGTGAGCAAATAACACTAACAAGATGAAATATTACGTGCCGTATGCATGAAGGTATCACGACAAATGCCTAGAAGTTGCAACTTCCTCGAGACATTGGTATTAGTAACCTTTACAGTTTCGCAAGAACGATTCCAAAACAATAGCAAACGCAGATATTCAGAAGCAGGGAATTTATTATAATTCTTTTGATATAATAGTTTTATTAGATTAATAAAATTGCGTTTGATATAAATATTATTTATATTGCTTGAGTACAAAACAATATAAAGAATTAATTGTAGCCTTTGCTAATTTTTAAAGCTGTATATACATACATACATATACAGTGTGTCTGCTTAAGTTCGCACCATATGGAAAACTTTTTTATTATTAATTTTACGAAAAAAAGTTATTCTTTATAAAAAGTTCTGCTTGGTCCAAAACTTAAAATACAATCATCAGATATCACATTTTTCAAGCCGTATACGAGTAATGTCAAGAAATATGAATTCTTCTCAAAAGTAAAGTACCTTTATTTGTGACAATTTCGAAAATTATTATTATGAAAAGTTGTTCGGAATGAGAAACTATGTTCTAATATGCAATTATTTCCAATTACAAGGAAAAAACTTATTTTCTTTTTTTTAAAATCTACAATAACAATGCAAATGTAAGTGTAGTTACGTGAAATCTAGGATGCACTGATAAACAAATGATTTCTTGATAGCAAGAATTGTTTGATAGTGAACGTCAAATAAAATTTGTTAACATGCAAGTAATATTAAGTGTGGAAGAAAAAATAGAAATTGTTTTAATCGTTGGTGAAAATTATAAAACTTATCGTAAAGCAGCTGAAATTTTTAATAACAAACATCCAGGGAAAATATACATCATACATCAGTAATGAGAATTATGGAAAAATTCAAAACATGTGGAGATGTTAAAAATAAATTCACAAACAAACGTCGAAAACTTATTGCAAGTGAGGAGATGAAGTTAAATGTAATGTTATCTATAGTGGAAAAACCTAAATTGTCTCTGCGAGAAAGAGCATCTTCGCTTCCAGATAAAATTGGTAAAGATACAATATCACACATTTTTAAAGAAAACAAGTTACATCCATATAAATCACAATATATCCAACCAACTTTAAAACCTGGGGACTACGACAAACGACTAGATTTTTGTTTTCTTTTCTAAGGAAAGCTAGAAGACGATCCTTTTTTTGCTAGGAAAATAATGATTTCTGACGAAGCTACATTTACGTCTAATGGAACAGTGTCTTCGCAAAATTGTCGATGGTGGTCTGACTCCAATCCTCACTTTACGATTCAAACTCGCAATATTTTTTTTAAACTAACGTTTGGTGCCCCATTTACAAGGATAAAATAATTGGCCCTTTTTTCTTTTGACAATCTATGACTTCTCAACGATATCTAAATTTGTTACAAAATCAGTTGCATGATTTTCTTCGTGACCTTCCAAGACATGAACGGCAACAGGTATGGTACCAGCAGGACGGTGCAACATGCCATAGTACGATGGAAGTAAGGCAATATCTTGAAAATATCTTTTATGAAAGGTTAATTCATAGATATTCCGATATTTCTTGGCCAGCTAGGTCGCCAGATTTAACCCCATTAGATTTTTTCTTATGGGGTTACTTAAAAGAAAAGGTATATCAACACAGACCATTTGCAGACGTAGATCATTTGAAAACAATTATTATGGAAACAATTCAGGGTATAACTCCGAATATAATTAGAAATGTTTTGAGGGAATTTTCTTCTAGAACGGAAACCTGTATTGTGCGAAAAGGCGAATACGTTGAAGCAATAGTTAATTGATGTATTCTAATATGTAATTGATAATTATTATAAAATAAAATAATTTTGCTATGTATCAACGAAGAAAACAATTGCTACCTTTTTACTTTTTCTTCCACACTCAATATTGCCGGCATGTTAACAAATTTTATTTGACGTTCACTGTCAAACAATTCTGGCTATCAAGAAATCATTTGTTTATCAGTGCATCCTAGATTTCACGTAACTACACTTACATTTGCATTGTTATTGTAGATAAAAAAAGAAAATAAGTTTTTTCCATGTAATTGGATATAATTGCATATTAAAACATAGTTTTTCATTCCGAACAACTTTTCATAATTATAATTTTCGATATTGTCACAAATAAAGGTACTTTACTCTTCAGAAGAATTTACTCGTATACTGCTTAAAAAATTTGATATCTGATGATTGTATTTTAAGTTTTGGATCAAGCAGAACTTTTTATAAAGAATAACATTTTTTCGTAAAATTAATAATAAAAAAGTTTTCCATATGGTGCGAACTTAAGCAGACACACTGTATATATATATATATATATATATATATATATATATATATATATATATATATATAATATATATATTATTGAATTAGTTTCTCATGTTTAAGAATAATATATCAATATTTATGCAATTTAATACATGTTTTTTTTAAATTTCGCAGCGGTCATAATTACTGTCACTTAATTTTGATTTTATGTGCAGTTGTACAGTAAGAATTTTTTCGTTAAGTTATTATAATTTCTATTCATGTATTAATTGTATCATTTGTCATTTGTATATTTGTTGTTGTATTTTAATTATTAAATTTTAATAGTAATTTTACTCTGTAATTGGCCTTTGGTTGTTGAGTAAAAATCGATAAATAAAAAATTGTTCATTTCAATCAGCTTTTCTATGGTGGGCCGCTCATTGATATCATCATTGCTGTATTGATGTCTTCGGAATTCGTGGGTGGTGGGGTTCCTGGTGATCCTTCAAAACCTCCTCCTGCAGCAGGGGGTAGAGGAACATCT
>CAXAKX010000832.1:0-37293 GCA_963969525.1 Ontholestes murinus
GGGAGAGAGAGAGAAAGAAAGTGATAGAGAGAGGAGAGAGGTAGAGAGAAAGACAAAGAAGAATCAACAAATTAAATTAAATATAAATTCAAAGTGGAATTTTCAAATACTTCTATTTCAATCATCAATACAAACTTCGAAGCAGAGAGGGGGAGAGATAGTGAGAGAGGGAGAGAAGGAGAGAGAAAGTGAGAGAGAGAGGGAATAAAACACACTGATGGAAATATCGATGAACAAACAGCCATATTGCGTATTAAAGTTCTTTAAATCATAATTGTAAATAATTATAATAAAAATAGATTTGCCTTTATAAGCTTTTGTTGATTAATTAGATTGGTAGTTTGTGTCAATCTAAGTGATAATCACAAATTAAATACACTTTTTACTTTGTTTTGTATAACAGTTTTTTTAATTGATTAATGGTTGAGGCGTTAACTTCGTGATACATCTTGGAAAATTAAACAAACACGATTACTTTGTTGATATCACACTTTAAAGTGTAAACATTTTTGTTTAACAGTTTTTTAAATTTATTTGGTGACCAATGGTTTAGAAACATTAGCGTACCATTATTATACGAAACAAAGTAAAAAGTGCGTTTAATTTGTGATTAAATATGTATAATGAAGTAGAAGCCTCCATTGTCAATGAGTTAACCAAGTGATAATGATGATTTTATCTCTAAAGTCAGGAGCTCTAAGGGCATATTAAACCACTTAAAGCTGCAGCGAATAAAGAACTACTCTTCTTAATATAGTGAATGCAGCTGTACGTTCAATTATTAGATTAGAAGATGTCTGATTTCAACAATTCTCCTCGCAAAACAATTACTAAATTAGTATGCTTAGTATGTTAGGTAATGTACATATTAAAAAGCCTGCATGAGGGCTTATGGCCATCACCAAAGAATGTAAATTCTTTCTTGATCCACGAGCTTCTCTAAGCTTTCATCTGTCATGCTTACAGAGTTTATCGAAAGCATAACAAGGAAATAAAAAAACACACATAACCTTGAAATACCTAAAGTCTGTCAATTTTGCTAAGATTTTATAATTCGGTTGATAGATAAGGCGCTAAGGTAATGAAAATCCATATTTATTTGTATATTAAAGTTGTAAATAACTGAGATTGTAAACTTTCATTCACCTGAAGAAGCAATACATTTGCGAAACAATTGTAGTGAAAATAAACACACATTTTGAAAATCTCAGTTATTTACAACTTTAATATTTTATAATTCGTCATGTTTTCATGTATGATACATAAGATGCTCCTGCCTAGAGCGTTTATTGAACATCACTAAAGAATGTAAACTAATTTCTGAATCACAGGTTCTGTTAAGTTATCATCTGTCATGCTTACAGAGTTCATAGAGACCATAAAAAGGAAGAAAACCATTCATAACCTTCGAATACTTCTTTTTCCATTTAATGTCTCCCACGGAGGTTGCTAATTAACATGGCAATTCTTTCTTTAGAGATGGTTGCGCGGAATAATTCAGTGGATGATACTTTGGACCAATCCATGAGATTCTTCAGCGTTCCACGATTTTGTCTTGTATAATGAACTGCAGAATTTCATATTTTGATATTTTGAGTTGCGAGAATTCCAATTTCTTCTTAAATACTGAAAGTCTGTGAATTTTGCTAAGATATTAGAATTCATCATGATTTCATGTAATGTATTTAAGATAGAGGAAGGGGAAAGAGAGAGAGAGAAAGAAAGATATCTGCAAATTGATTTAAATACAAAAATAATTACATTTCAATTATCAATTTAAATTCAAGCAGATGTCTTTAAGCATCATGGGCTTAGAGATTGGAACTATGAAACCTTATATATAGAGAGAGGAAAAAGAGAGAGAAAGAAATCTGCAAATTGGTTTAAATACAAAAATACTTCAATACAAATTCAAACTTTGAAGCAAATGTCTCTAAGCATCTTGGGTTCAGCGGTTATAAAATATGACACATGAGATAAAAAGAGAGAAAGAAGAGAGAGAGATTGACCGAAAGGGAGAGAGTGACAGGGAGAGAGCGACAAAGAATAATCTGCAAATTAATTTAAATACAAAATTTCTAATACTTCAAATTCAGACTTTAAGCTTCATGGGTTCAACAGTTGGATTGAGGACATCTAAGATAAAGAGAAAGCGGGGGAGAGAGAGAAATTGGCAAATTGATTTAAATACAAAAATTCTTTCATCTCAATCATCAATACAAATTCAAACTATGAAGCATCATGAGTTCAGCAATTGGTAATAAGAGACATGAGCTAGAGAGAGAATTATAGGGAGGGAGAGAGCGACAAAAAAGAAACTGCAAATTAATTTAAATACATAATTTCTAATACTTCCATTTCAATTAGCAAATACAAATTTAGAATTCGAAGCTGACCTCACAAAGCATCATGGGTTTAGCAATTGGAACTATGAGATTTAAGATAGAGATTTAATTTAAGAGAGAGAGAGAGAGAAATTTAAATTAAATATAAAATAAAGGTGAAATGAAGCATCAGAAAATGAAATTATTGGACTTAAAATAGAGAGAGAACGAGAAAGATGAATCTGTAAATTGGTTCAAATACAAAATGAAAGTTTAATCTTAAAACACTTCTCTTTCAATGTTATCTGATTTTGAAATAAAACACTTGTTTGGTTTTATATTGGTATATTCAATATTGCTTAGATATTAGAATTCATTATGATTTCATGCAAGGTACATAAGAAAATTAATTGGTCATCAATGAATGTAAAATAATTTCTGACTAACAAGCTCCCCTAAGTTTTCATCAGTCATGTTTACAGAGTTTACCAAGCCCATGACAAAGAAGAAAATCACTCAAAACATTCGAACACTTCTTCTACTTCTATTTAGCATCTCCTTCGACGGTTGCTGATCAATATGGCAATCCTTACCTTAGAGATAGCTGCGAGGAATAATTCAGTGGTTGATAGTTTGAACCAATCCCGTAGGTTGCACAATCATGAGATTCTGCGACGCCCCTATACTTCTACGTTCCATGAGTTTCAGCTGCAGAATTTTATACTTTGAGTTGTGAGCTATGCGCTCAAGGAATTGCAATTTCGTCTTAAATATTTAAAGTTTGTGAATTTTGCTAAGATATTAGATTTAATCATGATTTCATATGAAGTACTTCCTCATGAGCGTTTATTGGTCATCAGGAAACAATGAAAATAATTTATTTCTGACTCACAGGCTCTTCCAAGCCTTCATCTGTCATGTTTACAGAGTGCATCAAGACCATAACAAGGAAGAAAATCGCTCATAACCTTTAAATACTTAAAGGCTGAGTAGATTTTGCTAGTATATTAGAATACGTCATGATTTTATGTAAAGTACTTTAAGAAAGAATGAAAAAAATATTTCTAACTCACAGTCTCTTCCAAGCTTTCATTTGTCATGCTTGTAGAGTTTATTGAGACTATGACAAGGAAGAAAATCACTCATAATCTTCAAATACTTAGTCTGTATGGATTTTGTTAGGATATTAGAATTCATCATGATTTCATGTATGGTAGGTACATAAGAATATTCTGCATGAGCGTTCATTGGTCTTCACTAAAGAATGCGAAATTATTCCTGGCTGAAAATAATCTCCTCTGAGCTTTCATCTGTCATGCTTATAGAGTTCATAGTGGTCTATAGGAAGAAAATCTCTCAGTATCTCGAAATACTCAAAATCTTGAGAATAAAGAAAACACTTTTACTTTTTTATATCACTTTAAAGGCATTCACTTTATGGTACATTTAGATGTTCAGAATAAAGAAAACATTTTTACTTTTACCACTTTAAAGTGTACCACGAAGTGAACACCTTTGAAATCCAGGAATTAATTAAAATATATTAATTTTGTATGCAATTCTGGAAGCTTTGACTTCGTGATACATTTTGATAATTCAAAATAATTTAAAAAAAGCGATACCAGCAAAGTTAATTGTTTTATTTATTTTGATCTATTAATTTTGCTTCGAAATTAGAATTCATCATGTTTTTACGCCAGAAAAATCCAGATTGAAATACCTCTGGTTGATAGTTATTTAGCAGAAATTATGAATGGTTTTATTGACCAAATAAGTGCCAAAGGTTTAGTTATGTTTAATACTGCTTGAGAAAAACAATATGCGATCGTAGTTTATTGTATAAAAAAAAATGTTAAATTTTACAATTTCTGTTATTAATTGTAGATATTTTAATCTGCTTTTTCGCGTAATGGGAAGATAAATAATTCGACTACGAAGTAGAGATATAACTGACTTATGTTTACGTAGTAGTTTTTAATTAAGAATCCTAGAACATCGCGACTTGGTTGAATTGGTAGCAGAGATATTGGTGAATTGAAGTTTGGCCGTGTATAACAACTAGTAGCTGTAGTAGTTAAGGTAAGTAAAATTATCATTTCTAGTTCTCGAAGTTTCTTTTCAAAAAATAATTTGTCGATTAAATTCTGGCCTAACAAAGTAACCAATTGCTAGAGTAATATGGAGTGAGTATAAGATTTTCAAATCGCTTTTTCAAAACAAGTTCAGCAGAGGTTTTTGCAGGACTAGTCAGTATTTTCAACTTAAATAGATGATCTAATTTCTTTCTAAACATCTGTTTTTTTTTTTAAATTCAAACCTTCAGTCCATTAAATTTCATTATTGTGTCAGTTGCCTTACATACCAGAGTAAGTTATAAAAATTTCCATTTTATTAATTTAGTAAATGTTTTTATTCGTATTTAAAATCAATTTTATAATAAAGCTGTACTAAAGAGAGTTGAAGATCGAAACACGTGTCTACATATGTTTATAAATTTGAATGCTAAATTATTTAATATTGCCTTTGCACTCTGTTTTTTATTTCTATTTTGTTGTATTGTAATTAATGCACACTGGAAGACCTGTGCAATTTATGTCCCTGGTGATTGTATAAATAAATAAAGAATTATTATCATTAATAAACATTAAAATCACAAATTAGCTTATCAGTTAAAAAATAGCTGCCGGAAGGACATCAACGATGGATTTTGCACGAGAATAGGCTGAAAGGATCAGAGTGGAAAACATCTCTAAGAAACGAACTCTGTTCAAGTCTCTTCAATTCGATAGAGTATAGGGAAATGATTCAAAAGAAAAACATCTCCAAGAAATAAACACTGCTCGAAACTATTCAAAATATAGTATTAGTTTTATTAGTAATATGTATTTTGGATGAATTTTAGAAGAGGAACAAAGAAAATAAACTTTAAGCAATTGGCCTGTAGAAATCGAATTAACTTAAAGTATCCTAAGCTTAATTTTCTGTATTTGAAATGATTTTGGACGAAGGTAAGAAAGCTAAAATTAACATTAACATAAATTTAAACGATTAGTAATTATTCCACTTACTGCAAATTACAAATTTTGGCCTGAAGCTGAAGGCTGGTATGAACAAGGTGCTGTTCTAAAGTGTCAGGATTTACTCCAAAATAATGTTAAAAGTCGACTTAGCAAGTTTTTAGAAAGAAGTAAGTTTTTTTTCAAAAGACTTGCTACTAGAATTTAACATAGAAGGCAAAACATAAACACATTTCCAAGAAGTACTGACTGTAGATGTGAGTAGTCTGCTTCAGTAAATCGTTTCTAAGGTTTAAGTGGAAGAACGAAGCTAAGGAAGGTAAACTAAACATAAATATAAACATAAGTAATTAGATTAATGGTTGAGGTGTTCATTTAGTGATACATCTTGAATATTTGTTAGTTTAAATTACAAAAAAGCTTGGAGATTGTGGGGAGAGGACCTTTTTTGCAGTGACTAGTTTCGACAACACGGTAATCATTATCAAACTAAAGTTGAAAGTGGTATAAAAAAGTAAAAGTGTTTCCTTCAGTCTTAATATCAAAAGTCTTTTTATTTGGCATGAACGCAGAAGTATAAATAATTGCGGATAATTTATACATTTATACTTTGAGTCTTTGAGAAAAAAAGTATGGAAGCAGTTTTATAGTGTGGGATGTGATAAATGTTGGAGGACACTTAAATTGATTCACAATGGTTCCCTGATCACCCAAAGGTATCTAGATGAGCTAATGCAACCCATTGTACGTTCATATGCATTAGCAGTAGAACTCTTGAAATTGAAGTCAACATCAAGTAAACATGAATATTGGTTAGATCAAATGGAAATTGAGAGAATGAAATGGCCAGTTTCTTCTCTTGAAAGTAATCTAATACAAAATGCAATAAGTACCTAGTAAAAATGAGTTGCTTTACGGCTTTCACCACCTCGTATATTTCTAGAATCATAAATTGCTGTAAAGGTAGATGGACTATTGATCAAGTAATAAATTTCAAATTTGTGGCCATTCTCCATCTTGCATTTAAATAAGACTCTATTTGAAAATTTGTTATCAAACATGAAATTCAGTAATAATAATGGACTAAAATGAGACTTGCCCATGATGGATTTCCTCATTTCCTCTCCTATCACCAAAAAAATCTAAGATGATGTGCTTTAATGAATTATAACCTTTATTTTTTTTACTTTAAATAAAATTGATTTAAAATAATTATACAGTTAATTAGGGGAAGAAAATAAAATAAGCATAATAATGCATATCTGTTAAGCACATATAATGTAATGTTTTTTCATTTTATTTCCTTAATTAACTGTTTAATTATCATCAACAAGTTAACCAATTAAAATCTAAAATCACACATCAATGCAATTATTTTTCTACACCACCGCTAATCAATAACTTATTACTTGTTACTATCTATAACATTTAACTTCACTAAACATTGCAATTAAACCGATTAAACGTTATATGTGAGTGGAGGTAAGGCGATCAAACATTAAGTAAGTAGTTTTGGGCGAACGATTTTGGGGGCAACGAATAGCGGCTCCTGTGAAAATTTTCAGAGCCATCAATTCCCGAATGGCCCACTTTCCTGCAGATCCGCCTGCAGAGACAATTTCGCGCGGAGCGTCGCGCCCTGCAGAGGATCGTGGGACCATAAAAATAAAGTCGTTGGGCAAAAGTTCGGGACGGACGGGAATGTACGTCCGGGATTTCACCCCGGGAAAACGCGACTTGGCGATTCTTTAAATTGATAATGTTACAACGGAATTCACGCCTGAAATATTGATCACTTTTAAGATGATTTCGAACACGTTATTTAATAATAATAATAATAACAATAATAAATTGCTTTATTTGTATACACAATGATAATTATAATAATTTAATTATAAATGTTTAAACTTACCCCATATTCAAATGGAAAGCACTAGCTTTATTAATTTTTTTCTATCTATAATTAATTGCTAACTTAACTCGCGGTGAAATATTTTGGAACTATTTTAATTAACTAAAAACACTTATTATTAATTTTTCTCCAGAAGATTGTCTTTAATCTTCAGCTTACCACAGTAAGAACGTATTTGATCTTGAATGATCATTTTTTTACGGATTTTATTAGCAAGCAAGCATGCAATTCTCAACAATTTATTGTTACGGCGTTGAAAAACTGTTTAAATATACATTTACGTTTGGATTACATCGGGTATAAAAATAATGAAACGTGGCTCCGTAGTAAATCATTCGGATTGTGATTTATGTTGTTTTGAAATGTTTACGTTTAAGATAAATTATCATTAAGAGGAGTTGTTTTATAACAATTTGTTTTAGATAATCGATTAAATACAATTTATAAGATTGAAAGGATTTATTTCTATAATAATTTAAACACAAAAATATTTTACTTTTAGTTTTTTGATTGTTGTAAGTTTTATTGTTTTTAGCAGGAAAATCATCCACGATTAGCAATTAAGGTTTTCATGTATATGCAGGGTGGGTGGGTGGCCTCTATCCCACCCTCCAATCAGTAAAACATAAGCGAGGGTTTTAATTAAAAGTTGTAAAATATAAATAAACACAAAATAATTGCAACTTTTAGTGATTTATTCATACAATTATTTTAAATAATATTTGATGATGTTTTACTGATTGGAGGGTAGGATAGAGGCCACCCACCCACCCTACATATACACATAAATTGCAATTAGTGATCGTCTCGCGGTTTGGTGTAAAATTAATTATAAAACTTTTTGAATAAAAAAGAAATTCAAAAGGAAAATTTTTGAGTGAGTAAATTAATAAAATGTTTATGCATGGTGGGTGGGCAGACTTTAAATCTTAATTAGATAAGATTAGTTATAGAAAGTCATTTATACTTAAACTTAAATTTTGATTTTGTTTTATTTTTTATTTATAGAGGGTTTGATTGTTTTTAGCAGCAAAATCATCAACGATTAGTATTTAAAGTTATCATGTATATGTAGGGTGGGTGGGTGGCCTCTATCCCACCCTCTAATCAGTAAAACATAAGCGAGGGTTTTAATTAAAAGTTTGAAAATATGAATAAACACAAAATAATTGCAATTTTTAGAGATTTATTCATACAATTATTTCAAATAATTTTTGATGAGGTTTTACTGATTGGAGGGTGGAATAGAGGCCACCCACCCATACATATACTTATAAATTTCAATTACTGATCGTCTAGCGGTTTGGAGTAAAATTAGTTACAAAACTTTTTGAATAAAAAAGAAATTAAAAAGG
This sequence comes from Ontholestes murinus, assembly GCA_963969525.1. Lineage (NCBI taxonomy): Eukaryota > Metazoa > Arthropoda > Insecta > Coleoptera > Staphylinidae > Ontholestes > Ontholestes murinus. The sequence goes on from CAXAKX010000832.1 coordinate 8,609, forward strand.
GAAAATTTTTGAGTGAGTACATTAGTAAAAAAATGATAGATTATGGGTGGGCAAACTTTAAATCTAAATTAGATAAGATTAACTATAGAAAGTCATTTATATTTAAACCTACATTTTGATTTAGTTTTATTTTTTATTATATAGAGGGTTTTATTGCTTTTAGTAGCAAAATCATGAACGATTATATCTATCCCACCCTCCAAACAGTAAAACATAAGCGAAGGTTTTAATTAAAAGTTGTAAAATATAAATAAACACAAAATGATTACAATTTTTAGTGATTTATTCATACAATTAATTCAAATAATTTTTGATGATGTTTTACTGATTGGAGGGTAGGATAGAGGCCACCCACCCACCCTACATATTCGATTAAATTTCAATTACCGATCGTCTGGCGGTTTGGAGTAAAATTAATTAGAAAACTTTTTGAATAAAAAAGAAATTGAAAAGGCAAAATTTTTGAGTGAGTAAATTAGTAAAAAATTGATTCATGATGGGTGGGCAGACTTCAAATCTAAATAAGATAAGATTAGCTATAAAAAGTCATTTATATTTAAACTTAAATTTTGATTTTGTTTAATTTTTCATTATATAGAGGGTTTGATTGTTTTTTAGCAGCAAAATCATCAACGATTAATGATTAACGTTATCATGTACATGTAGGGTGGGTGGGTGGCCTCTATCACACCCTCCAATCAGTAAAACATAAGCGAGGGTTTTAATTAAAAGTTCTAAAATATAAACACAAAATAATTGCAATTTTTAGAGATTTATTTATAGAATTATTTTACATAATTTTTGATGATGTTTTACTGATTAGTGGGTGGGATAGAGGGCACCCACCCACCCTACATATACACATAAATTGCAATTACTGATCTTCTCGCGGTTTGGAGTAAAATTAATTACAAAACTTTTTGAATAAAAAAGAAATTCAAAAGGGAAAATTTTTGAGTGAGTAAATTAATAAAATGTTTATGCATGGCGGGTGGGTAAACTTTAAATCTAAATTAGATAAAATTAGCTATAGAAAGTCATTTATATTTAAAGATAAATTTTGATTTTGTTTTAATTTTTATTACATAGAGGGTTTGGTTGTTTCTAGCAGCAAAATCATCAACGACTAGTAATTAAGGTTATCATGTATATGTAGGGTGGGTGGATGGCCTCTATCCCACCTTCTAATCAGTAAAACATAAGCGAGGGTTTTAATTAAAAGTTTGAAAATAAATAAACACAAAATAATTGCAATTTTTAGAGATTTATTCCTACAATTATTTCAAATAATTTTTGATGATGTTTTAATGATTGGAGGGTGGGATAGAGGCCACCCACCCACCCTGCATATACACATAAATTGCAATTACTGATCTTCTCGCGGTTTGGAGTAAAATTAATTACAAAACTTTTTGAATAAAAAAGAAATTAAAAAGGCAAAATAAATTAGTAAAAAATTAATACATGATGGGCGGGCAGACTTCAAATCTAAATAAGATAAGATTAGCTATAGAAAGTCATTTATATTTAAACTTAAATTTTGATTTTGTTTTATTTTTTATTACATAGAGGGTTTGATTATTTCTAGCAACAAAATCATCAACGACTAGCAATTAATGTTATCATGTATATGTAGGGTGGGTGGGTGGCCTCTATCCTACCCTCCAATCAGTAAAGCATAAGCGAGGGTTTTAATTAAAAATTTTAAAATATAAATTAACATAAAATAATTGCAATTTTTAGTGATTTATTCATACAATTATTTCAAATAATTTTTGATGATGTTTTACTGATTGGAGAGTGGGATAGAGGCCACTTACCCACCCTACATATACACATAAATTGCAATTATTGATCGTCTCGCGGTTTGGAGTAAAATTAATTACAAAACTTTTTGAATAAAAAAGAAATTCGAAAGGTAAAATTTTTGAGTGAGTAAATTAATAAAATGTTTATGCACGGTGGGTGGGCAGACTTTAAAACTTAATTAGATAAGATCAGTTATAGAAAGTCATTTATATTTAAACTTATATTTTGATTTTGTTTGATTTTTTATTACAGGGTTTGATTGTATTTAGCGGCAAAATCATCAACGATTAGTATTTAAAGTTATCATGTATATGTAGGGTGGGTGGGTGGCCTCTATCCCACCCTCCAATCAGTAAAACATAAGGAAGGGTTTTAACTAAAAGTTTTAAAATATAAATAAACACAAAATAATTGCAATTTTGAGAGATTTATTCATAAAATTATTTAAAATAATTTTTGATGATGTTTTACTGATTGGAGGGTAGGATAGAGGCCACCCACCCACCCTACATATACATATAAATTTCAATTACTGATCATGTCACGGTCTGGAGTAAAATTAATTACAAAACTTTGAATAAAATAGAAATTAAAAAGGCAAAATTTTTGAGTGAGTAAATTAGTTAAAAATTGATACATGATGGGTGGGCAGACTTCAAATCTAAATAACATAAGATAAGCTATAGAAAGTCATGTATATTTAAACTTAAATTTTGATTTTGTTTTATTTTTTATTACATAGAGGGTTTAATTGTTTTTAGCAGCAAAATCATCAACGATTAGTATTTAAAGTTATCATGTATATGTAGGGTGGGTGGGTGGCCTCTATCCCACCCTCTAATCAGTAAAACATAAACGAGGGTTTTAATTAAAAGTTTGAAAATATGAATAAACACAAAATAATTACAATTTTTAGTGATTTATTTATACAATTAATTCAAATAATTTTTGATGACGTTTTACAGATTGGATGATGAGATAGATGCCACCCACCCACCCTACATATACATATTAACTTTAATTACTGATCGCTTCGCGGTTTGCAATAACTATAATTACAAAATTTGAATAAAAGAAAGTTAACAAAGTAAAATTTTTAAGTGTGTAAATTAATTAATTATCTCACAGGAAAGTACTAGGATGGCCACATCACCAATTTTTAAAAATAAATTTAATTAAGAACTTTAATAATTCTAAACATTTCCAGCATATTTTTTCAATAGGCTTATTTTATTTTTACTCTTCAAAAATTCTAAAATTTCCCAGCAAATTATCTTGTGTTAGAAAATTTAGACTTTAGTATATATTCATAATCCTGCAAATTTGTTTTTCTAGAAGCAATAATTTCCTCTTATTACGAATGAAATTTATTTGTTGTTAAAAATTTGAACTTCTTGATATCCTTTCTTCTAAATTAACAATTAAAATTGTTTTACAATACCAACTGGTAAATTCGTCAAGAGATCAATAAGGGAGAATGTAAATAAAACATGGAGTTATGAAATATCTATAATCACTGCAGACGGTATTCAGCAAAGGCTGCAACATAGTTTCTGAGCAACAGGTGGGTAATTATTGATTAAGTGACAAATCATACATGAATTTATCATAAGATACGCCGTACGTGTATCCTGTAAGCACTTAAGCGCTCATAATGCACTGGCGAATGGGTGCCTAATTATGTTATCTACAGAAAGAATAAATCATGTTTTTATAAAAGAAGACAACTACATTACGTAAACGATTTATTTTGCGTGTATGATGACTGAAATTTTTTAATAATTGATAAAGCCTTTTAAATGTGAAAACACGACAAATAAAAATGACCTGAAATGTTTTTTGCTTTAAAACAGCTGCTAATTTTGTAATTATTAAAGGATGGTATAGTGGACACACACTCATCCTATTTATACATAATAATTTCATCTAAAACACTTAAAGCATAAACTACTATGTTTAAAATTGTTTGAAATCGAAACGTAAGTACAAGGGAATAGTAGGAAGGTAATACCGTTTGCACCGTGCGGAGCGTTGGTGAATAGAGTAGCCGCCGGATGTTTGCTAACATGTACAATTGTATTTTAGCTATCTATGTGCAAAGTTACCACTGGCCGGTATTGACTGTGCTATTTATATAAGTGTTTGTAATGTTCTAGAAACTACCAGTTGTAAAGTTATGGCTGTGATTATATTTTCAACGCAAGAACTGTACGACCTTGCAATATTCATCGTCAATTGAAGGATTTGTATGGAGAAAATATTATGAATGAGTCGCTGCTATTATAATTTAGGAAGAGAAAACACCCATGATGAAGAGGGTTCGGGATAACCGTCAGTAACTTTGGATGAACTTTCAAACATCCACCCTTTAGTACAGATTCAGCACCTTCAAAGTACCATCTGCTTAAAAAACTCAAGAAGTACGTTTTTATCATAGACACATAGCTTTTTTTCAGGTTACGATCTTCCAGTATGCTTCGCCGATGTGATACGTCGAGGAGAAAGTGAACGAGCACACCATCGAATACGACCAGCCGCCTCCTCAAGAGACAACACACCTACCCTACATATACAATTTTATTTGAATTAATATCAATGTTCCCCTTAATCCTGGAAATTGAAGCAGTGTTAGTGTTGAGTTTCTTTTAGGAATTAAAAACAGAGTTTTTCCCTTCAAAATTAAACGTATTTGTAGGGTAGGTGGGTGGCCAGTATCACACCCTCCAATTTCTATAACACAAATTAGAGTTTTCTAAAAATACCTGCATGAATGAGAATATTTCCTTAATAAAAATGTTTAAGTTTTCTTAAGGTTAAATATATACCCAGAGGCACTGTTGCGTATGTTAAATTGATTGGAAGGTGTATTAGGGAACACCTATCCACCCTACATATATATTTTACTTCAGCTACTATTAGGCTTCTATTCCTTGGAGATTAAAACAAAATTAATGATTAGATTATTTAAAAGAAATGAAAAACCGAATTTCAGCTTCCAATTTCTATATTTCTATACTGTAAACCAGGGTTTTCAGAAAATTAATGCCCAAAAGAGAATATTTACTTTATAAATGTTAATGTTTACAGATTCCCTAAAATTAAATAATTAATCAGTAAAATCCTCGCGTATGCTTTATTAAGTGGAGGGTAGGTTAGAGGCCACCCACCCACCCTACATATATAATTTTATTTAAATTCCTATCAGTGTTCGTTATTCCTGGAAATTGAGGCAATATTAGTGATGAGATCTCCTTAGAAAATACCTCTGAATTTAGTTATTTTAAGGTATTTTTAAAAAAATTGTCATCTTTTGATTGTCAGCTGTTATTTATGACTTGTTTCAGTATAAAATAAAAAAAACAATTGAAAAATATTTCTTATGGTTTACTTATTAGTTACGTAAAGATAATTAATAATACTTCTTCTGTGGAGAGAGTAAAATCTAACTTATATTAATTTAAAAATTTGCTAAAAATATGAAAAACCGATATAAAAAATAACTTTAATTCAATTTCCAAATTTTTATCTGTCAACAATCAAATATCATTAGTTATTTGTCATTTATCATTTGTCATGTGTCATAAGCCATTTATCCTTTCACATTTGTCATTTGTCACTTGTATCTATGATTTACGACTTTCCATTTGTTTTGTCATTTATCTTTTGTCATGTGTCATAAGTCAATTATCCTTTCACATTTGACACTTATCATCTGTCGTCCATTGTTATCGATAGTTTGCCATCTGTCACTTGTTTTTGTACAAAGGAAAACAATTGATGAATTGTCACCAGTTACTTGTAAACCGTCATCTGTCAGTTGCCATCTGGCATTAGCTTTTGATAAATTGCCAATAAAAAATTAATACCAGAATTTATCATTTGCATTTGTCATTTGTTACTGGACCTTTTTGTTCTGTTATTGTTTTCATTAGTCACCTGTCATTTTTAATCTTTATAAGTTATAGGTTAAATAGGGTCCTAGTGAGGTGTGTTAGCCTCTCGTGAACTACGACCTAATAGATCTATTGTTCTAGCCTTCTACTAATCACTTCCCAAGCATTCCCACGTCCTCCATGAACCTGGTAACTTTCTTGGGGGTTGTAATCTTTTGTTTGCCATCTATAATTATTATTTGCGATTTGTCATTTATCATTTGTTATATGTCAGTTGTCACTTGTCGGCTGTATCTGTCATTTGCGATCTCTCATTTGCCATCTATCGTTTGTCATCTATAGTTTGTTATCTGTCATTAAATTTACAAATTTATTATCTATTTGTCATTTGTTATTTGTAATTTATGTTCTGTCATTTATAAATAATTTTTCATTTGGCATTTGTCATTAGTCATTTGTCATCTGTATTTTGTGATCTTTTATTTGTCATCTGTCAATTGTTTTTGTTACAAAGAAAATTGTGATTTTGATTATTTCAAAATTGTGTGTTGTGATTTAAATTTTTTCAACAGAATCTCATTTGGCATTTCTCATTAGTAACCAGTAATCTGTTTGGCATCTATAGTTTTTATTTGTCATTTGTTATTTGTCGGTTGTCATTTGTGGTCTGTATCTGTCATTTGCGATCTGTCATTTGCCTTTTATCGTTTGTCATCTGTCACTTGTTTTTGCACAAAGAAAAACAATTGAAAAATTGTCACTTATTACCTGTCAACTGTTATTTATCATCTGTCGTTTGTTTACAAATAAAAAAAAACCCAATTGAACAATTGGCAAGAAAGACTTAAATTAGATGTAAAAAAAAGTGTCATAAAATTTACAAATTTGCCATCTGTTATTTGTGATTTGTCTTCTGTCGTTTATCAGTAATTTTTCATTTGACATTTGTCATTAGTCAATTGTCATCTGTTTTTTTGTGATGTTTTATTTGTCATCTGTATCTTGTTTTTGTTACAAAGAAAATACAACAAAAAGTTGTGATTGTGATTATTTCAAAATTGTGTTGTGATTTAATTTTTTTAACAGAATATCATTTGGCATTTCTCATTAGTAACCAGTAATCTGTTAGACATCTATAGTTTTTATTTGTCATTTGTTTATTGTCAGTTGTCACCTGGCGTCTGTATCTGTCATTTCCGATCTTTCATTTGCCTTGAATAATTGAAATATTGTCACCTATCACGTGTCATCTGTCATTTAAAATCTGTCACTTTTTTTTTGTACAAAGAAAAAACAACTATAACAATTGTGATTTTACAATTGTGGGTTGTGATTTAATTTTTTTAACAGAATTTGGAATTCCTGTAATATGTAATATCGGAGAACTACTCCACGACGGAACGAGATCCCAAGCCATTGTTTGGGCCGTTACCAAGATCCTTGGCTACATTGAAGGATGTCCATCACCATCACCATCAGCAACAATCATTAGGCTCTTAAATCGCTAGCCGGAAGTCTCGCATTTTGGGCACTCCTACTGCAGACATATAATCTCGTCATGAATAACATGCCGGTAGAATAAACTAAATGGCTGACGCACTATGGGGACCTTGAGAAGAAGAAGCCCAGCCGATAGTGCTCTACGTCGAGGCCTAACTAAGTACCTCTCTAGGAAGAATCAAAAGAAGATAGCAAGAAGCATACGAAAACCTGCAATCCATCATCCAAAACTTGGAAGATCCCAACAGCACGGATAATGCCCACTACTAGAGCAACAAAGGATGTATATTTTTCCAAGGGGTTTTCCATCGAGGTCGTTCAACAGGTCGTGCCAAATGAAGAAATCAAAAATGTGTTGATGTCTTCCAGGATGTACAATGATGTTTAGAAGACCATCCAGAAAATCAAGAGCTGCTACTACTAGTAGGGCATGAACAATGATATTGCTGAATGCACAAGGAAATGTGTTCCCTGTCAACGGTGCAAACCGTCTAATCAAAAGCCAGCAGGATTTTTGCAGACCACGTCCTCAAATCTCCACCACTCTCGTCCTATTTGGAACTCTACCCGCATCCCCAGAAGGAGAGACAACGATCCTGATAATCGACGACTTAACCTCCAAATCTATATAGCTCTTCGCATTAAAGAAAGCCGCAGGAGGTTGCTGTGCACGAAAACTTATAAACGAAGTGTTTCTTCGTTGCTGAATCCCGAAGAAGGTTATAAGCGACAACGGAACTCAATACATCATGTACGTTTACGGATTCACCATCAGTTTACTGCAGCGAATCACCCGAATGCCAACCCTGTCGAAAGGAGGAATCAAGAACTCAAGGCATAGTTAGGAATTTTGGTAGGAGAGATTATAACAGCTGGCCTTAGAAGTTTGCCATCGCAGATCAACACCGCCTTTCCTTACCAGGCTAAGGACACATGAGTTGGGCTCACTTCCGATGGAAACCGATATAAAGCGAATAGGGCAGCGGCACGGTCTCAAATAATCAGGTAGCCATTAGTTGCATAGAGAAAAAACACCGGCAGTGGAAAGAGTAGCAGCCACTGGCACCGAAGTACAGTAAGAAGGAAGATATAAGAGAGTAGAAAAAAAGGAAACTGACATGCCAAGAATCTGGCGGTGGATTGAGCAGTCGCCAGGGGCATGGACGTGGAAGAAGGAAGAATGAAGAAGTAAGTCGTGTATGCAGATAAACTAGTGGTGGATAAAGTAACCACTGAGGCATTGACGTACCAGAAAAAAGAAGAGTGAAGAAAAAGAAGAATGAAGAAGAGAGAAGAACAAGAAGCCAATGGTGGGGCGAGTTGCTGTTGGTGGTTTGCAAAGAAGTGGTAAATTTGAATACTGAGTGTGAGGGTGAAATAAAGTTTAAGACATTATTTTCCCCACTCACAACTTCCTGGACGGGTAGTAGCTGTACCATAAGTGGAGGATGTAATGCCGAAAAGGATAGATGCAGATGCGTACCCGAATACTTGCTCTCTCGCATAGTAACGCACCCCGCGGTACTACCACACCAACAAATCCTAACTCTGCATCTTCGCGCTCTGACCAACCGCACCATTTTATGGCTTTTGACGCTTACCTGGCGCTCACCCCAAATAAGCAGTCTTGGTTAAATAAACACAGTTATATTTCTTACTTCATTATTTCATTTAATCACTAAATGTACATTTCGACCACTATGTGTTCATTAGGAATAGTTAATTGGTGTTTAAAAATTTATCGGTGGTAGTCTTAGCACTGAAACCAGTCTAATAGTCGAAGCTCGCGATTTTGAATTAAGTTTAAGATTACAAATGTTAAATCTAATACTATTGTTATGTATTCTATGTAAATAAAACCACAACTTCTTACAACACCAGAGTTCTTCATTCAATGCAATTTTTGTCTTCTACAGCAATTTTTCTTTTAGATTTCCAGAAATCTCTATTCATTTCCCTTGCTGATTCATAGAATTGTCTTGAAGAGTTCTAGAATTTCTGCCAAATATTTATTATTATTATAAATTTTATTTCTTTTATTTCTATTCGAGATTGTTTTCAGCAATTTTTGATTTATTTTATTGGAAAATGCTGAAAATTCTAGAAATCAGAAAGAGAAATTCCTGAAAAATTCTAGAATACTCCAAGCAAAAATGGTTTTATTTCTTCCCCTATTTTATCACACTTTTTTTCTTTAATTACAAAATAAAAGTAAAAAACAATTCAATTTAACACAAATTTATTCTAATTTGAAATATTTAGAAACTTTTGGCCTTTATCTCTTTAATTTTTCGAGATTGTTTTATTGTTTCAGCAATTTAATTTCCAAATTACAAAAATTTTCAGCTATTTTTAAGTAAATTTTTTGAGCTCTCTAGAATTTTTCAACAATTTATATTTCATATTTTTAGAATTTTTCATAATCTCCTTCCTTATTTACAAAAATTCTAATATTTTACAGAATTTTTTTTTTCAGATTTTCATCTCTATGAATTTCTGATTCTTAGAATTTTTTGGATTCTAGTTGCCTTTTGATTTTTAAGTGTATCTTATAAATTACGAGAATGTTCTCTTCAAGGTCTTTTACATAATCCGTTATTTTTTGCAGTTATCCTTCAATTTTTTAATGTTTGTCTAATATTTCTCGAAATTTTTTTATTCTTTTTCTCTTGTCTAAGAAAAATAATTTTTCAGAAAATTTCTTTTCCAAATTCCGAGAATTTTCTTCTAGGTTTTTTTGACAATGTTTTCTTTACATTACAAACATTTTCTATCGAGTTTCTGAAATTTTAAGGCATATTTCTGTCAGATTTTAAAGCTTACTTCTAATTTTTGTACCTAAAGAGAGTTTTTATTAATATTTATCAATCATTAAAAATTAAATTAAAAAAAAAAAAATTTATATTAAATTTTGTAAAAATTTTCTTTATGTTTGTACAATTTTTCAAGAATTTATTTTTCAAATTGCGAGAAATGTTTTGTATGGGTTCTAAAAAGGTTTACTTTATTTTTAAACTGTTTTCTTCCAATTTTCGGAAATGTTTACCCTTCTCTTCCAAGCTGTGAAAATTTTCTTCTAGTTTTTTTGGTAAATTATTTCTTTTCGACATTTGAAGAATTTTCTTCGAAAGTTCTGGAATTCCCTAAGAGTTTCACTTAGTAAAATAATTTTCTAGGGCTTACCACTAATTTTAGTAACAAATCCTAATTTTCTCCTACGTACTTTAAAAATGTTCATTAAAAATATTAAATGTTTTTATTATTTTTTTCCAGATTTCTAATTTTAAAATTTTTTGGGTTTCAAATTTTGATAAATTATTTTTTTTTTAATTTCTAAAATGTACTCACAGTTATTCTTTGAGTAATTTATTTTTCGTTATTTTAGAATTTTTAATAACGTTTCCTTTGGATTTCTATTATTTTCTTCATTTTTTATCTCTAAAATTTTTAAATTATTTTTTTTTTGTTTCTACAATTTTTCGAGAGTTTATTCTTCAAATTGCAAAATTTGTTGAAGGTTTCTAGAAGAACAGTTAACCTTTGATTTTTTAATGTTGAATTTCTCAAAAAATTTTCACGCTTTTTGTCTTGTCTAATAATGCCTCGGCGAAATAATTTTACTTCAAGTTTTTTTATATATTTTTTCTTTTTTACTATAAATATTAAAATTTACCGTCAATTTTCTTTTCAGATTTTTAGAATTTTCCAGAAGAATCTCTTTCAAATTTCAAGAATTCTAAAATATTCTTAGGGTTTTTCTTTTAGTAATATATCTATTTCCCTCTACATTTTTTCAAAATAAAATTCCTTTCTTTTTCTCTGCAGTTTTCCAAAAAATAAATTACTTTCAGTTTCTACCATTTTCTAAAAATGATTCTGTCATTTTTACATATTTGCTTTTTTAGAATTTATCATACATTTCCCGAAAATGTTTCAACCTTGGCTGATGGAGATAATTTTTCAGGAAATTCTCTTCTAAATTGCAAGATATAGTTTTTTTAAAATGTCTTTCAAATTTTTAAGGGCATACCACTGATTTTAGTTCTAAAGTAAAATTTTTTTCTTACAATTTGCAATTTTTTCAGGTTCCTTACAGATTTTTAGAAGTTTCTTGAAAAATTATCTTGAGAATTTGAGTTTCTTTAAGAGTTATAAAATGTTCTCACAGCTTTTCTTTTAGTAATTTATATTCCACGTTTTAGAATTTTCAACAACTTTTCTTTGAGATTTTTATAATTTTTTGATTTTTTATATCTATAATTTTGAATATTTTTTCATTTCTATTTCTACAATGTACCAAAAACTTTTCAAATTGCAAAAAATGTTTTTGATGGGTACTAAAATATCCAACAGTTGTGCTTTGATTTTATCTTTATTTGTATATTTATGTGTGTATAAATGAGCTTGTTACTTTAATGGAAATATTTATCAGAGAAAATACTTCTTAAGAAAATAAATATTTACTCCTACTATTTTTTAAACAATTTAAAAATGAAAAAAAAATACTTAAAGAAAAATAAACAGGTAAATAATTAATTAAGTAAAGTTGATGTTGTATAAAAACAATAAATATTTGTTAAAAAAATCAGTTGTAAAATGGTTTACAACATACATACCTAAAATAAGCAGTTTAAAATATGATTCAAAAATACCTGAACAAATTAGAAGGTTAATTAGTATGAAGATGTTTCACCATGGGTTAAGTGAGAATTTAATTCATCGTACCTGAACAAATTTTCTAAAAATATTAAAACGTTTGAACATTTTTCATTTCAAACATTCAAACGTTTTTCTATTTGATAGAAACAGTTGGAATTGATATAAAAAAATAAAAAGTTTTTCTAAGGAACATAATTTAAAAAGATAATTTTCTTAAACAGTCTTTTAAATGATAATAACATTGTAACTATCGTGAATTAAAGTTAAAAATGTTATTCGCTTTTTGTTATACCGAAAAATATTTTTAAATTATGTATTTTGTTTCTTTCCGTGTTTAAATTTATTATGCAATTTTTGCGTCGAAACGAAGGTCGTGTTTCGGAGGCACGTACGGTAGCGTAACAACCCCACCATAAAGTCGTCGTTCTCCTCGTTTCCAATTTGCCATAGTGGGGCCCGTACGTCATGGCCCACGTTTTAGATCATCGTGACATAAAATTTTATAGTGGTGCGATAGATTATCAAAATACGTGGCCGTATTGCGTCCTTCCGCGGCGGAATATTTAATGGCGCGCACTAAAGGCACTAAAATTTACGTAAAAATTAAAATGATTAACCCTATATATAAGTTGTTGGTATTTGTTCTTAAAAAAGTTGTATTGTTAATAAGTTATAATTATGTAATCCAAGTTATTTCGAGACGGTGTAAATGTATCCAGCTGAATTGAGAGTCTACCAAGAGCATGTTTTTTTTTTCCGATGATTAATCTAGAATTACTGGCGAAGACTTGTTAATTCGATCGCCGAATATTTGTCTGGCGTTTAAATTACCAAACGATGATTTACCTCGAGCAGGTGTTGCGTGTTATAAATTACCAATCGCATTAAGAAGGAATGAGTGAGATTTTAAGAGCAATAAAGCTATTACTTTACGTCTTAATTGATTACAAGAATCATTTAAAAAATATTTTCTTATTTTAACAACGAATTTCTTGTTTATTTCAGAACAATATTTGTCAACAGATTATTTAAAGGATTGTCAATTTTATTATTGTAAAAAAGTCTATTCAATTATAATTTATTTTTCACAAATATACAATAATTGAATAATGTTCTCGTTGATTGTTAAGGCACTTATATTTTGAAAATCCATTATCACTTAATATAATAATAATAGTAAACTATTGATGATTTTCAACTTTTTATTTTACTCACTATAATTATTTCGCTACACTGTAGTTTCTTCAGGTGAAGAAATATAATACAAATGAATAATGTTCATAAATAGTTGATCATTCATGTCCAATATTTTATATTTTACCACATCCGTGTTTTACAATATATTAAAGATTTGCGACGAAATAATCGTATAAGCTTGTAGTTAATTCCCCGAGCAAATTAAATTTGATCCGTGTAGAACAGTTGCGAAATTTTGTGATGGCGTGATCCGGGTAATTAATATAGTCCACGTTGAGGCTGTATATCAACTAGTAGATAATAGGGGATACATATATTAGGGGCTTTGAAGACATGTCGCAGGGGTGGTGCAGTACACGAAGGGGTGTAGACGGGGGGGCGTAGATGGGGTGTACCGATGCGCTTTGGCCCGATGCCAGCCCGCAAAGAACACTCGAGCGTATACAAACATGCCCTCATTAACGCCCGACGCTCTCTATGTGTCTTAAACTACCCTTCATCCGCCCTCTCATGTCGCATTATTTATTGAAGATCACTGCGCCAGGTCTAGTACTATAGGGAGAGAAAAAAAAATGAATTCTGATCAACGCACGTAGCAGCGCAGTGGAACGCTTCCGCCTCACGGAGCCAATGAATTGTAAAATATATTGCGGTATAAATAATTGAGCGAGGGGTAGCCAACATTCTAATTTATTTAAACATTTCTTTGAAACATTCATTCGTGAGAATTGGAATAGTGATGGAATAGATCGAGTATCTCAAGGATCTATTTTGATCGATCTTACTCATCACTAATTTGAAATCATTCGATACAGTAAAATAATTATCATTAATATAATTGAATAATAAAAAAAAACTTTATTTCATTTCAATTTAAGATTTAAAAACAAAAAACTCCTACACTAGCGAACGGTATACCGTTCGCCTTATTATAATTGGCATAATAAGACGAACGGTATACCGTTCGATGATGTAGGAGTTTTTTAAATTTGTATATCTCAAATTGAAGTGAAACTTAAATAAATGTTTATTTCCTTTAAATATGTAGCAATCATCACTGATATTTCGACTTCAGATTCAAAACGAGCATTTATTACATTAATTGGTCAATTTCTTGTGGAAGATAAACTGTTGCAGAGTTAGGTTTTAAAGATATATTTCTACTAGTGGCTAAAAAATTGTTTATATTTAACAATTATTTCACTAAGAAAATTATTCAAGAAATACATTTGTACCTTCTAAAATTATCTTACAGATCTTCACTGTAGGAAATCATTTCGTTTTATCTTTATAAGAAAACATGCAAATGTTATACATTTTATAAAAGTCATATGCAAGCGACAAAATCGTGCACACGAACATCTTAACTCGATATCTTTTCGTACGGTTTTCCGATTTTCCAGAACGACCTCAGCGATGGCTTTCGTGCGCGGATTTAATCAGCGCGAGCGTAAAATTTATATTAATAAATATTTATCGTACGTGTCTGGTGTTTTCAATTGGCCCGGCTGCATACTTCTTTCATTAAAAAATATTTACATTCGATTATTAATAACCACGCTACTTGTGCAACACGGCGAACACTTCGCAATTTTACATGGCGCTCTCGGTTTACGTGAATCTGGAATAGCACTTACAGAACTTTTAGAAGTTCAGACATTGTTTACGGTATGCCCACGCTAACTAAATCCGTGTTTATACTTTGCAGGAATTCATTTGAACACTACACGGCTAGTTTTGTCTTCTTTTACTCTAAAGACTTTAATTTTTTTAGTATAAGTTATAAAAGGCTTACTGTTTTGTAACTTTTCCTTAGTAGATTATATTTGTAGAAATAAAGATTTTTACTTATTTGAAACAATTTTAATCAATGTTAATAATCATGTAGCATCTGTCATTTGTGAACAGTCATCTGCTTTTTTATTCGTTCAATGTTAAAATTATAACTATCGTCTATTATCTATTAACTATCATTTGTTGTTAAAAATCATCTGACAGCTATAATTTATTATTTTTATATGAATAGTGTCACATTTATAAATGGACATTCGTAGGGAATTGTAAAAAAGATGTAGAATCCATCAACAATTAGCAATTAGAGATCATGTATATGTAGGATGGGTGGGTGGCCTTTAACCCACCCTCCAATCAGTGAAACATAAGCGAGGGTTTTAATTAAAAGTTGTTAAACGTAAATAATTATAACACTATTGCAAAATTTAATAGATGTATTCAAACAAATTTTTGAAATAAATTTTGACGATGTTTTAATGATTGGAGGGTGGGATAGAGGCCACCCACCCACCCTACATATACATATAAACCTTAATTCCTTATCGCCTCGCTGTATCTAATAAAATTAACTACAAAACTTTTCGAATAAAAAAGAAATTTGAAAGGTAAAATTTTTCAGTGAGTAAATTAGTAAAAATTTGATGCATTATGGGCAGACTCTAAATCTAAATTAGATTAGATTATCTATAGAAAGGCCTTTATATTTAAACTTAAATCTTGATTTTGTTTTATTTTTTTTTACATAAAGGATTTTATTGTTTTTAGCAGCAAAATCATCAACGATTAGCAATTAAAGTCATCGTGTATATGTAGGGTGGGTGGGTGGCCACTATCCTACCCTCCAATCAGTAAAACATAATCGAGGGTTTTAGTTAGAAGTTGTAAAATGTAAACAAACACAAAATAATTGCAATTTTTTAAAACAAATCAATTGGAATTCTACAAAACACAAAAATTGTAAATCATAATGATGGTTGCGACCGTTACTATGTGGTAATTCATAATGAACAATGAATAAAAGACTTACTATGTTTTTAACCACTATAATTTTTTTTTTTTTTTTTTCGGTGTATCATTGAATGGTAAGCAGCTAATTTGTGCGACAAAGGGTGATTAGAGTTAAAGGGAATGGTAGAATTTACGTTTGTAGGTTTCCTATATATATTGAATTCAATTCTATTGTTACTGTGGATCAAGGTCAAGTCTAAAAAGTTAATTTGGGTATTTTGTTCGCATTCCAATGTGAATTTAATTTTAGGATGTATATTATTAATTATGTTGTTAATTATAGTGGTTAAAAACATAGTAAGTGTTTTATTCATTGTTCATTTAAAAATTGTAAATTTTCCAATTAAAACTTTTTTTGACAGAAAACAATTGCTACTTTTTTAAACAATTTAAATAAAGAGTTCAACTTTATTTCATCTTCCACTTAATTCGTTTTAAATTTTAAAACAATTGACATTATACAACTTTTAAAAAGAGTTAAACTTTAAAAAAGAGCATTTGCAAAAAACTATTTTAAAATAAGCTCTAAACAGTTGAAATTCTAATTATTACTAGAAATTTGATGTTTTGCTGAAAACTTACAAAAATTGATTTTATTAAACATTTGGTATTTTATTAAGAAAAAATAAATAAAAAATTATAAAACGTAATTTTCAAAATGGAAACAATCGATTCCTTTTCAAACAGTTGAAAATTTATTTAAAGAAGAGTTGAAATATAATAAAAGCTAAGATTTTCCCCCAAAAAAAGTTTAAAACACCCTTTAAAGAGTTTTGACATTTTAAACGAACAAACAATTCATAATTTGCTGAAAGAAAATACTTATAAAAACAGTTTGAATTTCACATTTCTTTTAAAGAAAGAAACAATTCATACAGAACAGTTGAAGAAACAATTTACTAAAAACAATTGAAATTTTGTATTAAAAACAATTGAATATTTAAAATAAAATGAACTTTGCTTAAAAGTTAATTGAAAACAGTTAAAAGTTTATAAAAAATGAATTGATTTTTTGATTAAAGAAAAATACTTGAGAACTTATTAAATAGTTGGAATTTTACAAAAACGAACAATTGAAAAACTTCTAGAAGACAATTGTTACTTTTTATTTTATTTAAAAAATGCAAAAATATGCATATTGCTGCAAAATTTTAGATTTTTAGAATTTTAGAACGAGAAAATTGTGGATTTCCAGATCTTTTCTTTTCTTTTTCTTTCTTTCAGATTTCTAGAACTTTTATTCTTTATTCTTTATTAGCTTCGCAATATGCTTCAAAATTCTAAAAATCTGAATGAAAATAGCTAAAAATTCTAGAAATCTGAAAGGAAGAATTATTGAAAAGATCTAGAAATCCACAATTTTCTCGTTCTACAATTCTAAAAATCTAAACTTTTGCAGCAATTTGCATTTTTCAAATTTTAAAACAAGCTCTCATCTAGTATTCATTTAGCGGATAGTAGTTTTTAGCAAATTTGTTATTTTTTTTAATTCAGCTATTAAAAAATGTTAATTTGTTTCTGTTTTCAACTGATTTAAAAAGTAACATTTTTTTTTCTATAAGTTCTAGAAATCTGAAAAAAAAATGATTGAAAGAGTCTAGAGAACCTAAAGAAAACTTGCTAGAAATATCTAAAACCCAAGAAAAAGAACTTGGAATTTTGGAAATTCTAAAAATTTGGAAGAGAAATTCTTGCAACTTTTTAAACTAAGACAATTTAAAAAATCTGGAAGAAAGATACTGCAAAGTTCTAGAAATATGAAGAAAAATTATTGGAAAATTGTAAAATCTTACAAAAAAATCTATGCATTTTTAAGAAAATTCCATTAATTGAAAGAGAAAATATTGGCAAAATCCACAAATAAAATAATAATAATCATCTTTATTTTCTACAAATATATCTGGAAGAAAAGTTGCTGGAAAACTTTAACATTTTGATGAAAAATATGTACATAGTAATAAACAAAAAACGTTTTACTCGAAAGCCAAATGAGAGCTTTTTGGAATATTCTGAAGCCCTATTAAGAGAATTATCCGAATTTAAAAAGAATCTGCAAATCTCGAACAGAAATTAATGTAAAATTTTATAATTTGTATTAGCACCAAAAAATTAAAACTGAAGAAACTTCTATGCATCTGTAAGAAAAGGGCTGCAGAATTTTTAGAATTTTGAATGAAAAATCTAAACAAAAATTCTCGGAAATTTGAAGTACATTCTAAAATTTTGAAAGGTAAATTGCTGAAAAGTTTTAGAATAAATAAAGAAAAATTCATACTTTGAGAAGAAAGACGCTCCAAAATTCTAGAAATCTGTAATAAAGAAAGCTGAAAAAATCTAGAATAATAAAAAAAAAATTCTAAAAGTCTCCGAATTGCAATTTAGTGTAAAATTTTTAAATCTACAAGAAAAATCTGTAAATCCTCAGGCAGAATGACATGAAACGTCAAGAAAATATGTAGTCTTATACAAAATGAGTAAGATAAGCCAGTAATGGCCAAAATATTGCCTAAAATGGCTAAAAATAACTGCTGGTGGGGATATTATCATCCTGTAATATGGGTTTGAGTGGAAGAACACTATGTGAACTCCGCCCGCATGTTCCTGCTCCAAATTGTTAAGTTATATGTAAATTTTTATTAATTGTTATTATTTTTGAAGTGAACATGTAAAGTAATATCAATAAATCAATAAATCAATAAAATATTTGGAAAACTAAGAAAACATTTTTGGATAATTCTAAAACTGGTTGAAATTTTTTTATTACAGAAATGTGCGTCAAAATCATCGAATTAAATCTTCCTTAAAATGCTTGAATATCAATTGTTTCTTTTAAATGATACTGACTGACTGATTTTTAAATTTTTTTCTCCATAAAGGAAACATCATTTAAATTCTTAATCTTGGCGTGAACCGTCTGCTAAGTAAATTATCTTTAAAACTCTTAGATTTTAACTACACTGTAATAAAATCACGTTTTAAATACTTTCGAAATCAATTGTTTTTGTTTTTACAAAATAATTTTTGTTTTTTATTTCTTGAGATAACATCCATCACATTTTTGGTCTTTCAATATATCAACTAATCTGTTTTAAAATTTAAATCAATCGACAGTTTATAGAAAAATTAATTCATATTTTGCTAAAAAAAAATACTTGATAATTTCATCTAAATGAACAATATCTAATTTTCCATGCAATTTTTTTTAACAGAAAACAATTGATACTTTTTAAAACAGTTGAAAACAAAACAATTGAAATTTTGCTACAAAATAGTTAAACATTTTATACTTATTAAGTTGACAATTTATAGAAAAATAAATTTTTATTTTGCAAAAAAATACTTGAAAACTTACAAAACAATTGGAATTTTATAAAATTGGAAATTTTCCATTTAAAAGTTTTTAAACAACTAAAAATTTGTTATAAAATAATTACACATTTTTTAAGTAGAGTTGAATTTTTTATAAATTATGAGATCTTGCAAAAAACTATTCTAAAACAAGATCTAAATAAGTTGGAAGCTTATTTAAAAAATTGTTTTGCTAGAAACTTACGAAAACCGATTTTATTAAACACTTGGGATTTCATAAAGAAAGCAGAATTAAAAATTTCTAAATCGAAATTTTCAAAATGGAAACAATCTATACTTTTTCAAACAGTTGAAAATTTATTTAAAGTACAGTTGAAGTATTTAAAGCCTAGATTTTCTTAAAAAAAAACAGTATAAAACACGTTGAAAAAATTTTTGAAATTTAAAACGAGGAAACAATTAATATTTTGCTCTAAGAAAATACTTTAATATTTATAAAAATAGTTGAAATATCGCATCAGTGAATAATTGAAAAATAGTGCTTGAAAAGAATTTTAAAAGAATCGAACAATTAATAGAAACATTGAGGGCAATAATTGAAAATTTACAGGAAACAATTAAAAGTTTGTATAAAGTAAAGTTTTAATTTTACAATAGAATGAATCATTGATAAAAAATCAATTGAAAATAGTTAAAAGTTTATAGAAATATTAAATGTTTTTTTGATATAAAAAAAAAAAACTTGAGAACTTACTAAACAGTTGGAATTTCACAAAAAGAAACAATTGAGCGACTTTTCTGGACCTGACCAAAGCGTTCGACTATGTGTCACATCCGCTATTGATAAATAAAATAGAATGCTATAATTTTAGTTATCAAAGTCGCAGTCTTTTGAGCTCATACTTGAACAACCGGTTCCAGAAAGTCTTCATTGGTAATGAGGAATCGAAATATCTATCAAATAAATATGGTATTCCACAAGGTTCCATCTTAGGTCCCATATTATTTCTAATCTATATTAATGATCACCCAAACAACACGAATTGTAAAAACTATTTATTTTCGGATGATACAATGATAATTGATACTTTGGAAAGGTTGGAGGATGTATTTGTCCTCCATAATGAAGCAAGAACTGCTGCAGCAGATTGATTTGCTACCAACACAAAGTCGCTAGAAATGCTTTTTACTCGAAGGAAACAAGATGGACATGGACAATAAAATTCTTAAGAATAACTTTAGATCCCACCCTAAAATTCAAATTGAGGTCCCCTGTGTTTCTTTTCCTTATCCTTAATCATTTACGATAAATCGCCCGCGATCGCACTCAATATCTGGAATTTCCACAATTTCTCCATTAGAAATTGTCACAGTCTATTTTAATTTTATTTTAATTCAACACCCCGAATTTCAGACAGCTCATTATGCCAAACAATTTTGATAATAGACCACAATCGTTAGTTTGTGGTGGATGCAAAAAAACGGTTTCTAATTCTAATACGTGCTGCAAGTGCAATAAACCATTTCATCCCTCCTGTCTGATTAGACATGGTTGTGATCTACAAAGGTCTCCCAGCCCAACATGTAATAATCAAGCTGATTCACTTAAGGAACTCACAAATACTGTAAAATTATTACAACTATCCGTAAATAACTTAACCGATCAATTTGAAAAACATCGTGCTGACAATGCAGACCTCAGAAATTTAATTTCGGAAGTCATCGAATTACGAAACGAAAACGTGTGTCTGAAAGCTTCAATCGCCAGATTTTAATATTGTCTTATAAATTGCAAAGATTTCCTTCATTGCTCAAAAATTAAAAAAAATATATTTTCCAAAACTTTAGGCTTTTTTTCGAGAGTTCAGAAATTTTCAATAACTTTTATTCAGATTTCGAGGCTATAGATTTTTCTAGAAAATCTGTTCCTAGAAATCTAGACTCTTTTCAGTTATTTCTCCTCCAGATATCAAGATTGTTTTTTTAAGCTGTCTTTTAAATTGCGAAGTTTTTAGATTTTTTTTTCTAGAAATATAGATGTTTTTGTAGAATTCGAAAAAGTTCCAGTAAATTGCAAAGATTTAAATGAAGGCTTTTTTAGAAAATTTGTTTTTAAAAATATAGACTTTTTTCGAGAGTTCAGGAAATTTGTAGTAATTTCTTCTCTACATTTCAAGTTTTTTTCAACTTGTCTTCTAAATTGCGAGTTTTCTTGATTTTTAGAATTTTCCTCTGGAAATTTTCTCGAGAGTTCAGGAAATTTTTAGAAATTTATTCTCCACAGTTCAAGATTTTTTTTTTAAGTCGTCCTTTAAATTGCAAAGATTTTCTTTGAGGCATTAGGATTCTCCAGATTTTTTTTTAAAGTTTAGAGTTTAGAAAATGGCCAATAACTGCTTCCCCAAATTAATTTTTTTTTCAACTTTTCCTATAAATTGCGAAGATTTTCTTTCAGACTAAATGTTTTTTAATTCGTCTTCTTTTCGAGAATTCAGGTGAATTTCAGTAATTGCTTCTCTAGAATTCAACATGTTATTTGAATTAGAGGCTGTAAAATTATTTAGATAGTTCTAAATTGCGGAATTTTTTTTGGAGGGTCTAGAATTTTTTAGAAAATTTTTCCCTAGGAATCCTATTTTCGAGAAAGTTTAATGAATTTTCAATAATTTCTCTTCCCGATTTCAAGTTATTTTTTCAACTGGTCTTTTAAATTTCTAGGAGACTTTTTTTCCAAGGGCTCAAGAAATTTCCAGAAATTTCTCCTTCAGATTTCAAGGTTATCTTCTCATCTTCTAAAATGCAAAGATTTTCTTGAAGGCTCTAGAACTTTTTAGTAAATTTGTTTGTAGAAATCTTTTCTTGAGGGTTCAGGAAATTTTCAGTAATTTTCATATCATCCAACACATAATTTTATTTTCAGATTTTTAAATTTTTTCAGTAACGTTTTACAAGATTTTTAGAATTTATCTCCGAATTTTTTTTATGAATTTCCCGCAATTATTTTCTTTCTAATTTTCAGTATATTCTTCTCCTAATTGCGAGATTTTTTCTCTAGGACTTCTGGTCCTTCAAAGTTTTCAAAAGTTTTTAACAATTTTTTTCTCAGAGAAATTGCAAAAATGAAATATCCAGTAAATACTTTTTTAGGTTGGGCAGAAAGACCGATGGTCGATAGCCCAAACGGACAGACTAACCATTATTGTTAATCATTTATATATATTTTTTAAAATTGTAAGTGTTCGAATAAAGATATTATTCTCTCTTTACTTTTTTAGATTTTTGATTTTTTCAGGAAGTTATCTTTCAATTTTTTTAAATAGTTTCAGTATTATCCCACCTAAGATGATATTTTCTGGTATCTCTATTTCGGAGATAATTCTTACACTTTGGTAAAGAAAATGCTGAAAAATCTGGGAGAAGGTCAATAAATAATTCTAAAAACTTTGCAGAAAAGCACTTGTAATTGCTGGAAAAATCGATTTCTCGATTGCAGAAAAAAATTGCTGAGATATTTCAGAACCCATAACGAAAATTTTTCGGAAGAAATTATAAAAAAAATTTAGAATGCAAGATATTTATTTTGGCAGATATAATACTGAAAATATCTCAAAGAAATTTTTGATTTTTCTTCGAAAGTATTGGAATTTTCTAGGATTTATTCTTCCGCATAATAAATCCTAGAAAATTCCAATACTTTCGAAGAATATTTTTGCCATTTTGTTAACAAAAGGTCTAGAAATTTAGAAACACCAAAATTCTCAAAGACAATATTTGTAGTTTTGATGTAATTGTGCAGAATATCTGGAAGAAATAAAGAAATATCTCGCAACTATAAAATGGTGGCAAATAACAAAAATCTGGGAGAAAAATTGTTGATAAAATTCAGAAACCTGGGGAAAATATTAGGAACTATTATTTTCGAAGAAAATTTTGTTATTTTGATGTAAAAATTGTGGAGCAGTCTGGGAAAAATGTTGTTGGAAAAATTCTAGTACCCTTAAAGAAATATCTCGCAACTAAAAAAAATTGTCGCAAATAATAAATAATCTTGGAAAAAATTTGTTGATAAAATTTAGAAATTTTTAGATAAAAATTTTGTACTATAATATTCGAAGATTTTTTTGATAATTTTGATGTGAAAATTGTTAAATAGTTGGAACCGTTAAAGAAACATTTCGTAACAAAAAAGAATTGTCGCTAATAATAAATCATTTTGCGCCAAAAATGTAATAAATTTCACTGAAACATTAAACTTTAGTTGATGAGTTTAACTCAATAAAATAACGAGATTTGTAAATTGCTGAAAATATCTCAAAAGTTGGAACGAATACTTTCAAATTTCAGAAATCTGGATGGGTAATTCCAATTTTAATAATTTGAAAAACTTAAATATTTAAGATTCTAAACTGTCTAAAAATTTGTAAGAATATTAAAGTTATTGGGATCCTGAATACGTTAATGATTTAAAAGATTCAAAAGACATATGTAGAGCATTTAAACATTGTAACGATTTCAAAGGTGTTAATAGTTCTAAAAATTCTTCAAATGTCAAAGAATTTGATATTCTAATGATTCGAAATATGTTCAAGATTCAAACGATTCTAAACACTCTGAAGGTTTAATAGATTCTGAAGATATTAATATTGCTAAACCATCAAAATATTCAGGATATTCTAAAGATTCAAAACTTTATTCTAAGGATACGAAAGATTCTAAAGATTTTAAATTCTTCTCAATATTATAAGATTTAAAAGATTCTAAATAAAAGAAAGAGTCTGAAACTTGGGCGCTAAGGTGCCCCTAGAGTAACATATTCTAGAGAAATATTTCTGTAAACTCTTACTACAATTTTGCGATCGATTAATTACGAATCTAGGATCTTTTAAAAATTTTAAAGATTCAAAAGATTTGAAATATTTTAAATATAGTCAAGATATTAAAGATTTAAAAAATTTTAAACATTTAAAAAATTTCAAAGAATGTTATTATTCTAAGGATTCAAAATATGCTTAAATCTATAGCATATTTTGAATCCTAAGAATAAGATTCTAAAGATTTTAAAGGCATCTTTAGAGTCTTTAAAATCTAGAAATTTTTTAGAGGTTCTAAATAGTCTAAAGTTTCTAAAGATGTTAAAATTGTAAAGATTCTGAGGATTCTAAAGACTAAAGATTCAAAAGGTTCTAAAGATTCAAAAAATTTCAAAAATCTAAAGAATAGTAATATTTTTAGGATTCTATATATGCTAAATATTCAAAAGATTCTAAAGATTACGGATTTTAAAGATTCTAAAGTTATTAAAGATTCTAATGTATATTGTATAGTATATATTTCCAGATATAAATGTGTACATTCATGGATTAGTCAGAAAATGTTTCCAAAGAAATTAGAAGTTGAGGTTCCAAAGATTCTAAGCATTTGAAAGATTCTACATATTTTAAATAATGTCAACATTTAAAAATGATTCTAAAAGTCTAAAAATTTCGAAAAAAATTAATATTGTTGGGATTCTAAATACGCTAAAGATTTAAAACATTCTAAAGACATCTGTAGAGCTTTTAGGCATTTTAAAGATTTCAAAAATTCGAATCCTTAGAATTTAATATTCTAAAGATTCTAAATTTTACGACCGATTAATTACGATACTAGAAAGTTTAGGATTTGTTTTAAATTAAAATTCTGAAGGTTTTAATAATTCCCAAGTCTCTACAGATTTTGAAGATTTTAAATATTTGAAATATAGACAAGATATTAAAAATACTAAAATTTTCTAAAAATTTCAAAGGATGATATTATTCTTAGGATTCAAAAAATATATTAAAGATTTTAAAGACATATTTAGAATCTTTAAAATCTAAAGATTATATAGTACCTATAGTCTATAGTTATAGATTTAAAAAATTGTAAATATTCTAAGGATTCTAAAGATTAAAAAACATTTAATATGCTCAAGATATTAAAGATTTTATAGATTCTAATGACTAAATATTCTGAAGATTTTATAGATTCCACTAATATATTTGAGGAAAACATTTCTAACAAAAAAACTTCTAAAAATTTACGACTTCACAACCACAAAATTTAACCGAAATGATTTCGGTTATTTAAATCCCCTTACAAATTACATCTTCACTTAGATTATCTTCAAAACTACACAATCCATCCCAAATGAATACATATTTAAACTAAAGTTTTATGATTGGAAACAAAATGGTGATTGTTCAAACTCAAATTGTTGGAAATCAGATTGTTTTCTCGGTCATACCGAAACATTAAAAAAAATTATTGTGTAGCCGGTTATTTAGTGTTTCGTAACATAATTTCTGAAAATCAACATGGGTTTTACGCAAGTCGTTTCACACAAACGCACCGATTATATAGTTCGCGCCTTTAAAAGTGGCTCTAAAGTTCACTCAATATGTAACAAATAAATATGCACCTATACAGATTATTTAAGTCAAGGTCAAGCTTCTGAACAAACAGGATGTCAAACAAAATACTCACTTTTCAATTTGGAAACGAGTCTTCATCAGCACGAAGAATGTTGTTATCAGCTCATAACTGGGCGAATATATTTGTTCTTTCATTTAAACACTGTGCAAAAGTAATAATCTTTGAAACAAATACGTTCATCTAACCATGATTTTTTTTTTTTTTGGAAGCTGAAACCAATTTCGAAAGGTGTTTCTATGTTAAGCCATCTAAAGCATGCGAAACGATAACGTATACTGGCACGACGAAGCTCCGAAAACCCCCAAACGATAGATGAATCATATTTAATTCCATACGGAGAATAACGCGAATGAAACGTGAACAGTGGAATTCCAATTATGTTCGCAGAACACCGTAATGACCGTACCTTGAAAGAAAATCGATGCTGAAACTGAAAAACGCATAAAAAAAAATACCGAGCTTACAAGGAAAATCACATTAACCTAAATAATTTGTGATTGTTCACAAATAGCTCCTGCCCACCTGATAGCAATGAACCTCGCCTATAATTAGACGTCTCCGCGAGTAAATATACACAATGTTGACTCTGCGGATGCACGTGGTGTACTAGCACGTGTAATTTTTCGACACAATCAACTGAATTTATCAAATTACTTTTTTTTAGAATAAGTCTACTTATTGTTATCTGAGAACAATTTAATTTCAAAGGCAAACTTTTCGTTCGGAAGATGACGCCGATAAGGAATTTATTTACGGTAGTTCCCGAGTTTCAGCGGATACAGTTGCGCCTTTCAGCCATAAATCACAAATATTTATACTGCAAACAAGTTACGGGTGTACTTAATGCATTTATCCTCGGAAGTATTGTTTTTGAAAGCACTCGCGAACGCCGTAAATCATTGATACGACAGTAAATATTTGCGCACGTAGAGTAATTGAGGAAATATTGCGTAAACACTTGTGTCGGATATTTGATTTTCAAAATGAAAGATTCCGCATTGGTAGGTTACTCAAACTCAGTGTTTCTTACAGATTCTCCATACTTTTAGAACTGTCTAGGAATTAATAAGAACAATTTAAACCTCATGCCTCCAAAATAAATAATACTTTCTAGAAACATCTCCTCAAGAACTTGTAATCTTATAATCTTGAAGAGACATTCTTAGAAAGTACTGTAGAGGTTCTAAAATATTCCATAAATTTCTAATTTTTGGAATATTCAATTTTTTTCCCCAGAGAAATATCTTTTCGAGGATTCAAATGTTTTCCAGCAAATTTCTTCTTCAGACTATTAGAATTTCTTTTGAATTATTTTTTTTTCAGCAAAGTTTCATTTTTTTCCCACGAATATTTCCTGAGAAATTTTTTCCAAGGTCTTTGAGTTTTGAAGGAACTTATCCTCCAGATTATTTAAATTTTCGAGCAATTTCTCTACCAGAACAATATTTCTTCATAGGTCCTAAAAGTTTTTCAGACTGTTAGAATTTGCAAACCGTTTCGCTATTATATCGCCAAAAGTTCTTTTGAAGTTTTCCAGTAAAGTTTAATTTTTTTCCTACATATTTTTACGGAAATATTTTTTCATATGTTGAGAAATTTATTGCAGTTTTGAAATAATTTCTTCTTCAGAGATTTTGAATTTTCTAGCAATTTCTTTCCCAGAACATTTTTTGTAGGTTCTAAATGGTTAGAAATTTTTAGAACTTTTCAGGAATTTCCCCTCCAAATTATAAGACTATTCTTAAGAGTATATTAAAATCCTTCAATTTTTTTGTATTATTTAATTTCTTTCGAGGAGAAGTAATTTGTTTTGTAGTCTTAGTAAAACTCATTGTTGTAGATTCACAAAATGTTTTTGTGTTTTTAAATTATTGTTAAGAGGTTTTAAAGTTTCTCAGTAACTGACAAAGAAAAATCTCACTAACAATAAGAAAATACTTCGATAATGAGAAATATGGAAAAATTTTAAAACCTCTGAAGAATTTTTTGTTATTTGAAAGAGACATTTCTAGAAAGTTCTAAAAGTATGGAGAAAAGGTTACTCTTAAACTCTACAGTTTAGAAATCGTACTCACCATTTAGAAAAAACATTCTTGAACAAGAAATCAAAAATTCTCAAAAATTAGAAAGTTTTATAAGCTTTAAAGAAAACTTTTCTGCAATCTGCAATCTGGAAGAATAATTGCTCATAAATTGTAATAGTTTGAAAGAAAGTGTACTGGAAAACTCTAGAATCCTCGATTAAACAAATCACCATTTGGAAGAAATATTTCTTGAAAAACTAATGGAAAATTCTCGAAAAAAATAAGTAATTACTGAAAAATTTTTGAATCTTATAAGAGAACTCGTACAATCTGGAGGAGAACTATTTAGAAGAAATTTTTTTGGAAAATTCTTTTTGAAAATTCTTAAAAACTAGAGAGATTACTGGAAACCTACAAGAAATTTTAAAACCTCCTAAGAAAATTCCTATAATCTATAGGGGTAATTATTAGAAAATTTTAGGATCCTCTAATCATTTAAAAGAAATATTATTTTTAAAAAGTAATTTGAACATTTTTTTTAAAAGAAAATAAATTACTGGAAACTTACAAGTTTAAGTCGACTGTTTTGTACTGGAATCAAATTTCAAGCATCTGAGAATGTGAATCAGTCTATAATAACAACACAATAGTAAAAACAAAATTCAACATATAAGAAAATCCTGAGGCACACCAGATTGTAAGTTGTTCTAAAAGATTGAAAAATGTTCTAGTCATCTTTTTTTTTGAAAGTTTTCTATATTTTTTTTTAGAAATACTTTTTTGATGAGTAATTTCTTCTAGGACATTTTCCTTCATTTTCGAGCAATTACATTTTAGATTTCAAGAGTTTTCTTTAAAGGTTACAAAAACTTTAAAATTTTTGAGAAATTTTCAGAATTTTTTTTTCTAAATGTCGAGTATGATTTCTAAATTCTAGAGCTTTACAGTAACCTTTCCTCCATACTTTTATAACTTTCTAGGAATATCTTTTCCATATTATAAAAAAATCTTTAGATGTTTTAAAATTTTCTAGTAATTC
>CAXAKX010000833.1:0-19711 GCA_963969525.1 Ontholestes murinus
GTTACACTGGCACCCTGTCACCCGGTTACACTGTCACCCTGTCACCCGGTTTCACTGTCACCCTGTTACACTGTCACACAGTCACCCTACCACCCAGTTACACTGTCACCCTGTCACCCGGTTACACTGTCACCCTGTCACCCTGTTACCCTGTCACCCTGTCAACCCGTCACCCTGTCACCCGGTTACACTGTCACCTGGTTACACTGTCAACCTGTCACACAGTTACATTGTCAACCTGTCACCCGGTAACACTGTCACCCTGTCAACCTGTCACCCCGTCACCCTGTCAACCGGTTACACTGTCACCCTGTTACACTGTCACCCGGTTACAGTGTCACCCAGTTACACTGTCACCCTGTCACCCGGTTACACTTGGCGTAGTTATTTTCAACTACACTGTCACCCTGTCACCCGGTTACTCTGTAACCCTGTCACCCGGTTACACTGTCACCCTGTCACCTGGTTACACTGTCAACCTGTCACACGGTTACACTGTCACCCTGTCACCCTGTTACACTGTCACCCTGTCACCCCGTCACCCTGTCACCCGTTACAGTGTCACCCGGTTACACGGTCACCCTGTTAACCTGTCACCCGGTTACACTGTCACCCAGTTACACTGTCACACTGTCACCCGGTTACACTGTCACCCTGTCAACCTGTCACCCCTCACCCTGTCACCCGGTTACACTGTCACCCTGTCACCCTGTGTCAAATAAGCGAGATTTTTTGTCGATTTCGAAAAATTTCAAACTTCTTTATTTTATACTTTAGGGCGATAATTTATACACCGCTGGAATCGTCTCGCTGAGAGGAATCTATTAAAGTAGTTATTTTTAACCTACCGATTTAAATAAGCGAGATTTTTTGTCGATTTCGAAAAATTTCAAACTTCTTTATTTTATACTTTAGGGCGATAATTTATACACCGCTGGAATCGTCTCGCTGAGAGGAATCGATTGGAGTAGTTATTTTTAACCTACCGATTTAAATAAGCGAGATTTTTTGTCGATTTCGAAAAATTTCAAACTTCTTTATTTTATACTTTAGGGCGATAATTTATACACCGCTGGAATCGTCTCGCTGAGAGGAATCTATTAAAGTAGTTATTTTTAACCTACCGATTTAAATAAGCGAGATTTTTTGTCGATTTCGAAAAATTTCAAACTTCTTTATTTTATATTTTAGGGCGATAATTTATACACCGCTGGAATCGTCTCGCTGAGAGGAATCGATTGGAGTAGTTATTTTTAACCTACCGATTTAAATAAGCGAGATTTTTTGTCGATTTCGAAAAATTTCAAACTTCTTTATTTACGACTTTAGGGCGATAATTTATACACCGCTGGAATCGTCTCGCCGAGAGGAATCGATTGGAGTAGTTATTTTTAACCTACCGATTTAAATAAGCGAGATTTTTTGTCGATTTCGAAAAATTTCAAACTTCTTTATTTACGACTTTAGGGCGATAATTTATACACCGCTGGAATCGTCTCGCCGAGAGGAATCGATTGGAGTAGTTATTTTTAACCTACCGATTTAAATAAGCGAGATTTTTTGTCGATTTCGAAAAATTTCAAACTTCTTTATTTACGACTTTAGGGCGATAATTTATACACCGCTGGAATCGTCTCGCCGAGAGGAATCGATTGGAGTAGTTATTTTTAACCTACCGATTTAAATAAGCGAGATTTTTTGTCGATTTCGAAAAATTTCAAACTTCTTTATTTACGACTTTAGGGCGATAATTTATACACCGCTGGAATCGTCTCGCCGAGAGGAATCGATTGGAGTAGTTATTTTTAACCTACCGATTTAAATAAGCGAGATTTTTTGTCGATTTCGAAAAATTTCAAAC
This sequence comes from Ontholestes murinus, assembly GCA_963969525.1. Lineage (NCBI taxonomy): Eukaryota > Metazoa > Arthropoda > Insecta > Coleoptera > Staphylinidae > Ontholestes > Ontholestes murinus. The sequence goes on from CAXAKX010000833.1 coordinate 1,862, forward strand.
TTCTTTATTTACGACTTTAGGGCGATAATTTATACACCGCTGGAATCGTCTCGCCGAGAGGAATCGATTGGAGTAGTTATTTTTAACCTACCGATTTAAATAAGCGAGATTTTTTGTCGATTTCGAAAAATTTCAAACTTCTTTATTTACGACTTTAGGGCGATAATTTATACACCGCTGGAATCGTCTCGCCGAGAGGAATCGATTGGAGTAGTTATTTTTAACCTACCGATTTAAATAAGCGAGATTTTTTGTCGATTTCGAAAAATTTCAAACTTCTTTATTTACGACTTTAGGGCGATAATTTATACACCGCTGGAATCGTCTCGCCGAGAGGAATCGATTGGAGTAGTTATTTTTAACCTACCGATTTAAATAAGCGAGATTTTTTGTCGATTTCGAAAAATTTCAAACTTCTTTATTTTACACTTTAGGACGATAATTTATACACCGCTGGAATCGTCTCGCTGAGAGGAATCGATTGGAGTAGTTATTTTTAACCTACCGATTTAAATAAGCGAGATTTTTTGTCGATTTCGAAAAATTTCAAACTTCTTTATTTACGACTTTAGGGCGATAATTTATACACCGCTGGAATCGTCTCGCCGAGAGGAATCGATTGGAGTAGTTATTTTTAACCTACCGATTTAAATAAGCGAGATTTTTTGTCGATTTCGAAAAATTTCAAACTTCTTTATTTACGACTTTAGGGCGATAATTTATACACCGCTGGAATCGTCTCGCCGAGAGGAATCGATTGGAGTAGTTATTTTTAACCTACCGATTTAAATAAGCGAGATTTTTTTGTCGATTTCGAAAAATTTCAAACTTCTTTATTTACGACTTTAGGGCGATAATTTATACACCGCTGGAATCGTCTCGCCGAGAGGAATCGATTGGAGTAGTTATTTTTAACCTACCGATTTAAATAAGCGAGATTTTTTGTCGATTTCGAAAAATTTCAAACTTCTTTATTTTACACTTTAGGACGATAATTTATACACCGCTGGAATCGTCTCGCTGAGAGGAATCGATTGGAGTAGTTATTTTTAACCTACCGATTTAAATAAGCGAGATTTTTTGTCGATTTCGAAAAATTTCAAACTTCTTTATTTACGACTTTAGGGCGATAATTTATACACCGCTGGAATCGTCTCGCCGAGAGGAATCGATTGGAGTAGTTATTTTTAACCTACCGATTTAAATAAGCGAGATTTTTTGTCGATTTCGAAAAATTTCAAACTTCTTTATTTTACACTTTAGGACGATAAATTATACACCGCTGGAATCGTCTCGCCGAGAGGAATCGATTGGAGTAGTTATTTTTAACCTACCGATTTAAATAAGCGAGATTTTTTGTCGATTTCGAAAAATTTCAAACTTCTTTATTTTACACTTTAGGACGATAATTTATACACCGCTGGAATCGTCTCGCCGAGAGGAATCGATTGGAGTAGTTATTTTTAACCTACCGATTTAAATAAGCGAGATTTTTTGTCGATTTCGAAAAATTTCAAACTTCTTTATTTTACACTTTAGGACGATAATTTATACACCGCTGGAATCGTCTCGCCGAGAGGAATCGATTGGAGTAGTTATTTTTAACCTACCGATTTAAATAAGCGAGATTTTTTGTCGATTTCGAAAAATTTCAAACTTCTTTATTTACGACTTTAGGGCGATAATTTATACACCGCTGGAATCGTCTCGCCGAGAGGAATCGATTGGAGTAGTTATTTTTAACCTACCGATTTAAATAAGCGAGATTTTTTTGTCGATTTCGAAAAATTTCAAACTTCTTTATTTACGACTTTAGGGCGATAATTTATACACCGCTGGAATCGTCTCGCCGAGAGGAATCGATTGGAGTAGTTATTTTTAACCTACCGATTTAAATAAGCGAGATTTTTTGTCGATTTCGAAAAATTTCAAACTTCTTTATTTTACACTTTAGGACGATAATTTATACACCGCTGGAATCGTCTCGCTGAGAGGAATCGATTGGAGTAGTTATTTTTAACCTACCGATTTAAATAAGCGAGATTTTTTGTCGATTTCGAAAAATTTCAAACTTCTTTATTTACGACTTTAGGGCGATAATTTATACACCGCTGGAATCGTCTCGCCGAGAGGAATCGATTGGAGTAGTTATTTTTAACCTACCGATTTAAATAAGCGAGATTTTTTGTCGATTTCGAAAAATTTCAAACTTCTTTATTTTACACTTTAGGACGATAATTTATACACCGCTGGAATCGTCTCGCCGAGAGGAATCGATTGGAGTAGTTATTTTTAACCTACCGATTTAAATAAGCGAGATTTTTTGTCGATTTCGAAAAATTTCAAACTTCTTTATTTTACACTTTAGGACGATAATTTATACACCGCTGCAATCGTCTCGCCGAGAGGAATCGATTGGAGTAGTTATTTTTAACCTACCGATTTAAATAAGCGAGATTTTTTGTCGATTTCGAAAAATTTCAAACTTCTTTATTTTACACTTTAGGACGATAATTTATACACCGCTGGAATCGTCTCGCCGAGAGGAATCGATTGGAGTAGTTATTTTTAACCTACCGATTTAAATAAGCGAGATTTTTTGTCGATTTCGAAAAATTTCAAACTTCTTTATTTACGACTTTAGGGCGATAATTTATACACCGCTGGAATCGTCTCGCCGAGAGGAATCGATTGGAGTAGTTATTTTTAACCTACCGATTTAAATAAGCGAGATTTTTTGTCGATTTCGAAAAATTTCAAACTTCTTTATTTTACACTTTAGGACGATAATTTATACACCGCTGGAATCGTCTCGCTGAGAGGAATCGATTGGAGTAGTTATTTTTAACCTACCGATTTAAATAAGCGAGATTTTTTGTCGATTTCGAAAAATTTCAAACTTCTTTATTTACGACTTTAGGGCGATAATTTATACACCGCTGGAATCGTCTCGCCGAGAGGAATCGATTGGAGTAGTTATTTTTAACCTACCGATTTAAATAAGCGAGATTTTTTGTCGATTTCGAAAAATTTCAAACTTCTTTATTTACGACTTTAGGGCGATAATTTATACACCGCTGGAATCGTCTCGCCGAGAGGAATCGATTGGAGTAGTTATTTTTAACCTACCGATTTAAATAAGCGAGATTTTTTGTCAATTTCGAAAAATTTCAAACTTCTTTATTTACGACTTTAGGGCGATAATTTATACACCGCTGGAATCGTCTCGCCGAGAGGAATCGATTGGAGTAGTTATTTTTAACCTACCGATTTAAATAAGCGAGATTTTTTGTCGATTTCGAAAAATTTCAAACTTCTTTATTTTACACTTTAGGGCGATAATTTATACACCGCTGGAATCGTCTCGCTGAGAGGAATCGATTGGAGTAGTTATTTTTAACCTACCGATTTAAATAAGCGAGATTTTTTGTCGATTTCGAAAAATTTCAAACTTCTTTATTTACGACTTTAGGGCGATAATTTATACACCGCTGGAATCGTCTCGCCGAGAGGAATCGATTGGAGTAGTTATTTTTAACCTACCGATTTAAATAAGCGAGATTTTTTGTCGATTTCGAAAAATTTCAAACTTCTTTATTTACGACTTTAGGGCGATAATTTATACACCGCTGGAATCGTCTCGCCGAGAGGAATCGATTGGAGTAGTTATTTTTAACCTACCGATTTAAATAAGCGAGATTTTTTGTCGATTTCGAAAAATTTCAAACTTCTTTATTTTACACTTTAGGACGATAATTTATACACCGCTGGAATCGTCTCGCTGAGAGGAATCGATTGGAGTAGTTATTTTTAACCTACCGATTTAAATAAGCGAGATTTTTTGTCGATTTCGAAAAATTTCAAACTTCTTTATTTACGACTTTAGGGCGATAATTTATACACCGCTGGAATCGTCTCGCCGAGAGGAATCGATTGGAGTAGTTATTTTTAACCTACCGATTTAAATAAGCGAGATTTTTTGTCGATTTCGAAAAATTTCAAACTTCTTTATTTTACACTTTAGGACGATAATTTATACACCGCTGGAATCGTCTCGCCGAGAGGAATCGATTGGAGTAGTTATTTTTAACCTACCGATTTAAATAAGCGAGATTTTTTGTCGATTTCGAAAAATTTCAAACTTCTTTATTTTACACTTTAGGACGATAATTTATACACCGCTGGAATCGTCTCGCCGAGAGGAATCGATTGGAGTAGTTATTTTTAACCTACCGATTTAAATAAGCGAGATTTTTTTGTCGATTTCGAAAAATTTCAAACTTCTTTATTTACGACTTTAGGGCGATAATTTATACACCGCTGGAATCGTCTCGCCGAGAGGAATCGATTGGAGTAGTTATTTTTAACCTACCGATTTAAATAAGCGAGATTTTTTGTCGATTTCGAAAAATTTCAAACTTCTTTATTTTACACTTTAGGACGATAATTTATACACCGCTGGAATCGTCTCGCCGAGAGGAATCGATTGGAGTAGTTATTTTTAACCTACCGATTTAAATAAGCGAGATTTTTTGTCGATTTCGAAAAATTTCAAACTTCTTTATTTTACACTTTAGGACGATAATTTATACACCGCTGGAATCGTCTCGCCGAGAGGAATCGATTGGAGTAGTTATTTTTAACCTACCGATTTAAATAAGCGAGATTTTTTGTCGATTTCGAAAAATTTCAAACTTCTTTATTTTACACTTTAGGACGATAATTTATACACCGCTGGAATCGTCTCGCCGAGAGGAATCGATTGGAGTAGTTATTTTTAACCTACCGATTTAAATAAGCGAGATTTTTTGTCGATTTCGAAAAATTTCAAACTTCTTTATTTACGACTTTAGGGCGATAATTTATACACCGCTGGAATCGTCTCGCCGAGAGGAATCGATTGGAGTAGTTATTTTTAACCTACCGATTTAAATAAGCGAGATTTTTTTGTCGATTTCGAAAAATTTCAAACTTCTTTATTTACGACTTTAGGGCGATAATTTATACACCGCTGGAATCGTCTCGCCGAGAGGAATCGATTGGAGTAGTTATTTTTAACCTACCGATTTAAATAAGCGAGATTTTTTGTCGATTTCGAAAAATTTCAAACTTCTTTATTTTACACTTTAGGACGATAATTTATACACCGCTGGAATCGTCTCGCCGAGAGGAATCGATTGGAGTAGTTATTTTTAACCTACCGATTTAAATAAGCGAGATTTTTTGTCGATTTCGAAAAATTTCAAACTTCTTTATTTTACACTTTAGGACGATAATTTATACACCGCTGCAATCGTCTCGCCGAGAGGAATCGATTGGAGTAGTTATTTTTAACCTACCGATTTAAATAAGCGAGATTTTTTGTCGATTTCGAAAAATTTCAAACTTCTTTATTTACGACTTTAGGGCGATAATTTATACACCGCTGGAATCGTCTCGCCGAGAGGAATCGATTGGAGTAGTTATTTTTAACCTACCGATTTAAATAAGCGAGATTTTTTGTCGATTTCGAAAAATTTCAAACTTCTTTATTTTACACTTTAGGACGATAATTTATACACCGCTGGAATCGTCTCGCTGAGAGGAATCGATTGGAGTAGTTATTTTTAACCTACCGATTTAAATAAGCGAGATTTTTTGTCGATTTCGAAAAATTTCAAACTTCTTTATTTACGACTTTAGGGCGATAATTTATACACCGCTGGAATCGTCTCGCCGAGAGGAATCGATTGGAGTAGTTATTTTTAACCTACCGATTTAAATAAGCGAGATTTTTTGTCGATTTCGAAAAATTTCAAACTTCTTTATTTACGACTTTAGGGCGATAATTTATACACCGCTGGAATCGTCTCGCCGAGAGGAATCGATTGGAGTAGTTATTTTTAACCTACCGATTTAAATAAGCGAGATTTTTTGTCAATTTCGAAAAATTTCAAACTTCTTTATTTACGACTTTAGGGCGATAATTTATACACCGCTGGAATCGTCTCGCCGAGAGGAATCGATTGGAGTAGTTATTTTTAACCTACCGATTTAAATAAGCGAGATTTTTTGTCGATTTCGAAAAATTTCAAACTTCTTTATTTTACACTTTAGGGCGATAATTTATACACCGCTGGAATCGTCTCGCTGAGAGGAATCGATTGGAGTAGTTATTTTTAACCTACCGATTTAAATAAGCGAGATTTTTTGTCGATTTCGAAAAATTTCAAACTTCTTTATTTACGACTTTAGGGCGATAATTTATACACCGCTGGAATCGTCTCGCCGAGAGGAATCGATTGGAGTAGTTATTTTTAACCTACCGATTTAAATAAGCGAGATTTTTTGTCGATTTCGAAAAATTTCAAACTTCTTTATTTACGACTTTAGGGCGATAATTTATACACCGCTGGAATCGTCTCGCCGAGAGGAATCGATTGGAGTAGTTATTTTTAACCTACCGATTTAAATAAGCGAGATTTTTTGTCGATTTCGAAAAATTTCAAACTTCTTTATTTTACACTTTAGGACGATAATTTATACACCGCTGGAATCGTCTCGCTGAGAGGAATCGATTGGAGTAGTTATTTTTAACCTACCGATTTAAATAAGCGAGATTTTTTGTCGATTTCGAAAAATTTCAAACTTCTTTATTTACGACTTTAGGGCGATAATTTATACACCGCTGGAATCGTCTCGCCGAGAGGAATCGATTGGAGTAGTTATTTTTAACCTACCGATTTAAATAAGCGAGATTTTTTGTCGATTTCGAAAAATTTCAAACTTCTTTATTTTACACTTTAGGACGATAATTTATACACCGCTGGAATCGTCTCGCCGAGAGGAATCGATTGGAGTAGTTATTTTTAACCTACCGATTTAAATAAGCGAGATTTTTTGTCGATTTCGAAAAATTTCAAACTTCTTTATTTTACACTTTAGGACGATAATTTATACACCGCTGGAATCGTCTCGCTGAGAGGAATCGATTGGAGTAGTTATTTTTAACCTACCGATTTAAATAAGCGAGATTTTTTGTCGATTTCGAAAAATTTCAAACTTCTTTATTTACGACTTTAGGGCGATAATTTATACACCGCTGGAATCGTCTCGCCGAGAGGAATCGATTGGAGTAGTTATTTTTAACCTACCGATTTAAATAAGCGAGATTTTTTGTCGATTTCGAAAAATTTCAAACTTCTTTATTTTACACTTTAGGACGATAATTTATACACCGCTGGAATCGTCTCGCTGAGAGGAATCGATTGGAGTAGTTATTTTTAACCTACCGATTTAAATAAGCGAGATTTTTTGTCGATTTCGAAAAATTTCAAACTTCTTTATTTACGACTTTAGGGCGATAATTTATACACCGCTGGAATCGTCTCGCCGAGAGGAATCGATTGGAGTAGTTATTTTTAACCTACCGATTTAAATAAGCGAGATTTTTTGTCGATTTCGAAAAATTTCAAACTTCTTTATTTTACACTTTAGGACGATAATTTATACACCGCTGGAATCGTCTCGCCGAGAGGAATCGATTGGAGTAGTTATTTTTAACCTACCGATTTAAATAAGCGAGATTTTTTGTCGATTTCGAAAAATTTCAAACTTCTTTATTTTACACTTTAGGACGATAATTTATACACCGCTGGAATCGTCTCGCCGAGAGAAATCGATTGGAGTAGTTATTTTTAACCTACCGATTTAAATAAGCGAGATTTTTTGTCGATTTCGAAAAATTTCAAACTTCTTTATTTTACACTTTAGGACGATAATTTATACACCGCTGGAATCGTCTCGCTGAGAGGAATCGATTGGAGTAGTTATTTTTAACCTACCGATTTAAATAAGCGAGATTTTTTGTCGATTTCGAAAAATTTCAAACTTCTTTATTTACGACTTTAGGGCGATAATTTATACACCGCTGGAATCGTCTCGCCGAGAGGAATCGATTGGAGTAGTTATTTTTAACCTACCGATTTAAATAAGCGAGATTTTTTGTCGATTTCGAAAAATTTCAAACTTCTTTATTTTACACTTTAGGACGATAATTTATACACCGCTGGAATCGTCTCGCCGAGAGGAATCGATTGGAGTAGTTATTTTTAACCTACCGATTTAAATAAGCGAGATTTTTTGTCGATTTCGAAAAATTTCAAACTTCTTTATTTTACACTTTAGGACGATAATTTATACACCGCTGGAATCGTCTCGCTGAGAGGAATCGATTGGAGTAGTTATTTTTAACCTACCGATTTAAATAAGCGAGATTTTTTGTCGATTTCGAAAAATTTCAAACTTCTTTATTTACGACTTTAGGGCGATAATTTATACACCGCTGGAATCGTCTCGCCGAGAGGAATCGATTGGAGTAGTTATTTTTAACCTACCGATTTAAATAAGCGAGATTTTTTGCCGATTTCGAAAAATTTCAAACTTCTTTATTTTACACTTTAGGACGATAATTTATACACCGCTGGAATCGTCTCGCCGAGAGGAATCGATTGGAGTAGTTATTTTTAACCTACCGATTTAAATAAGCGAGATTTTTTGTCGATTTCGAAAAATTTCAAACTTCTTTATTTTACACTTTAGGACGATAATTTATACACCGCTGGAATCGTCTCGCTGAGAGGAATCGATTGGAGTAGTTATTTTTAACCTACCGATTTAAATAAGCGAGATTTTTTGTCGATTTCGAAAAATTTCAAACTTCTTTATTTACGACTTTAGGGCGATAATTTATACACCGCTGGAATCGTCTCGCCGAGAGGAATCGATTGGAGTAGTTATTTTTAACCTACCGATTTAAATAAGCGAGATTTTTTGTCGATTTCGAAAAATTTCAAACTTCTTTATTTTACACTTTAGGACGATAATTTATACACCGCTGGAATCGTCTCGCTGAGAGGAATCGATTGGAGTAGTTATTTTTAACCTACCGATTTAAATAAGCGAGATTTTTTGTCGATTTCGAAAAATTTCAAACTTCTTTATTTACGACTTTAGGGCGATAATTTATACACCGCTGGAATCGTCTCGCCGAGAGGAATCGATTGGAGTAGTTATTTTTAACCTACCGATTTAAATAAGCGAGATTTTTTGTCGATTTCGAAAAATTTCAAACTTCTTTATTTTACACTTTAGGACGATAATTTATACACCGCTGGAATCGTCTCGCCGAGAGGAATCGATTGGAGTAGTTATTTTTAACCTACCGATTTAAATAAGCGAGATTTTTTGTCGATTTCGAAAAATTTCAAACTTCTTTATTTTACACTTTAGGACGATAATTTATACACCGCTGGAATCGTCTCGCCGAGAGGAATCGATTGGAGTAGTTATTTTTAACCTACCGATTTAAATAAGCGAGATTTTTTGTCGATTTCGAAAAATTTCAAACTTCTTTATTTTACACTTTAGGACGATAATTTATACACCGCTGGAATCGTCTCGCTGAGAGGAATCGATTGGAGTAGTTATTTTTAACCTACCGATTTAAATAAGCGAGATTTTTTGTCGATTTCGAAAAATTTCAAACTTCTTTATTTACGACTTTAGGGCGATAATTTATACACCGCTGGAATCGTCTCGCTGAGAGGAATCGATTGGAGTAGTTATTTTTAACCTACCGATTTAAATAAGCGAGATTTTTTGTCGATTTCGAAAAATTTCAAACTTCTTTATTTTACACTTTAGGACGATAATTTATACACCGCTGGAATCGTCTCGCTGAGAGGAATCGATTGGAGTAGTTATTTTTAACCTACCGATTTAAATAAGCGAGATTTTTTGTCGATTTCGAAAAATTTCAAACTTCTTTATTTACGACTTTAGGGCGATAATTTATACACCGCTGGAATCGTCTCGCCGAGAGGAATCGATTGGAGTAGTTATTTTTAACCTACCGATTTAAATAAGCGAGATTTTTTGTCGATTTCGAAAAATTTCAAACTTCTTTATTTACGACTTTAGGGCGATAATTTATACACCGCTGGAATCGTCTCGCTGAGAGGAATCGATTGGAGTAGTTATTTTTAACCTACCGATTTAAATAAGCGAGATTTTTTGCCGATTTCGAAAAATTTCAAACTTCTTTATTTACAACTTTAGGGCGATAATTTATACACCGCTGGAATCGTCTCGCCGAGAGGAATCGATTGGAGTAGTTATTTTTAACCTACCGATTTAAATAAGCGAGATTTTTTTTCGATTTCGAAAAATTTCAAACTTCTTTATTTACAACTTTAGGGCGATAATTTATACACCGCTGGAATCGTCTCGCCGAGAGGAATCGATTGGAGTAGTTATTTTTAACCTACCGATTTAAATAAGCGAGATTTTTTGCCGATTTCGAAAAATTTCAAACTTCTTTATTTTACACTTTAGGACGATAATTTATACACCGCTGGAATCGTCTCGCCGAGAGGAATCGATTGGAGTAGTTATTTTTAACCTACCGATTTAAATAAGCGAGATTTTTTGCCGATTTCGAAAAATTTCAAACTTCTTTATTTACAACTTTAGGGCGATAATTTATACACCGCTGGAATCGTCTCGCCGAGAGGAATCGATTGGAGTAGTTATTTTTAACCTACCGATTTAAATAAGCGAGATTTTTTTTCGATTTCGAAAAATTTCAAACTTCTTTATTTACAACTTTAGGGCGATAATTTATACACCGCTGGAATCGTCTCGCCGAGAGGAATCGATTGGAGTAGTTATTTTTAACCTACCGATTTAAATAAGCGAGATTTTTTGCCGATTTCGAAAAATTTCAAACTTCTTTATTTTACACTTTAGGACGATAATTTATACACCGCTGGAATCGTCTCGCCGAGAGGAATCGATTGGAGTAGTTATTTTTAACCTACCGATTTAAATAAGCGAGATTTTTTGCCGATTTCGAAAAATTTCAAACTTCTTTATTTTACACTTTAGGACGATAATTTATACACCGCTGGAATCGTCTCGCCGAGAGGAATCGATTGGAGTAGTTATTTTTAACCTACCGATTTAAATAAGCGAGATTTTTTGCCGATTTCGAAAAATTTCAAACTTCTTTATTTTCAATTTAGGTATTAGCCAGAGAAGTAGTTGTTTCAAATTAATTTCTTTTGTAGGCTTAGTAAGACTCACTGTTGTAGATTAGCGAAATATTTTCGTATTTTAAATTGATTATTTAATGTTCTACCACGAACTAATGGTTTTTTTATAATAAAACTTAATGTTATTATAACTCAGTTTTATTTAGAAATAACTAAGTCATATGATATTGGATTAAAGAGAAAAAAATAATCAATCGAATGAGGCGATAGCCAGCTATGGTTTCCATTAAAAAAATGTAAGTAAATTTTCTGAATATTTTTTATTAATCTATACAAAGTTATCTAAAACTTTGCCTTTTATAGTATTTTTCTATCTTTTATAATAACTTAGAAAAATTGATTTGTTCAATCCTGCAGTAGAAAATAGAACTTTCATACGTTGTTTTGTTGTTAGAAAGTTACAGTTTACATCACGCAAAATGGTTGCTATGGAGATTTAGTTTCGCCGCGACAGGCCCATTCCTTTGAAAAATGGCCCGAGGCGGTTATAAAAACGATGTTTTTTGCTATCATAAATTACCGTGATTTACGACCGTCCCTAAAACGCCGACAGAGCGGTAGTAGAGGGGCGCGTGGGAATCCGGTGCGTGGGAAACGATCTGTTAGTGGAAAATAAATTAACTGTATTAACTTATTCACTTATTTTCTAATATTCGTTGTTTAAACATGTATGTTATAAAAGATACTTATAAAACTTATTATGTTTTGGAAAAATTCATTTATTTGAAAAACCGTGTAGTCGTATCTAATCTAATCGCACCTTAACTTAACCCAAACCTAACCTAACCTAACCTGACCTAATATAACCTTAATATAAAGATATTATTATTGTTATTATTACTAATCACATATACGTTTAATATATTCTATAAAATATGCAATTAAAATTCTACATTAAATTAATGTAAATAGACTATATATTTTAATTAAATTCACATACATTTGAAAGTTCATTTATTTGCACTATATTATTTAATAATATTATATTGTAATTCAATATAATAAGGTAGTAACAAACGAAAATATAATTTCGATTATATAGAAAAAGAGCGGCTACCCGATGCCGCCGAGTGTGCACACGGCGCGTGCCGGCTTTCGCCCGTCGACAGTTTTACGACTTAGCGGCGATGCCGCACAAAGGCATTACATGCCGGCGGGCTATTAAATAAATTTGCATATTTTCGAGAGAATGTCCGGATCCTGTTTCGCCCACTCTTGTGTCACTTTCGCCCACTCTTATGTCACTTTCGCTCACGCTTTTATAAATACACATTATTATTATTATTATTATTACTTACTTGCTTATACACTTATAAAAATTGTCACTTCGAAATAGAATATTGCACAAAGTTATTAAAAAGGCCATTAAAATAGGCAATTAAAACTTATTAATTTTTGCGGCTTCTACTTCGTTATACATGTTTGAGTATAAATAAAACACTTTGTAACTTTGTTTGTATAACACTATTTATTTTCTGTTTACTATAGTTTCGGCATCTCAACGTGCCATTATCAAAACATACAATCCAATTGTATGTTTTGATAATGGCACGTTGAGATGCCGAAACTATAGTAAACAGAAAATAAATAGTGTTATACAAACAAAGTTACAAAGTGTTTTATTTATAATTAAAACTTCATCCGTAATGATATTTAAATTGTGAATCTTAAGCCATTCTTCTTCGCTCATTGTAAAATAATATTATATTTTGTTACGGATGTTTGCCAAAACTTTATATATATTATTGAATATCAACTATTATTACAGACAAAAGTGGTACAAGTTACTTAGCTTCGCCGATTATGTTGTTTATATGACGTAGACGATCGTTTTATATTGCCGCTTGTCTTTTTTTGTCGTCGCTCACAGCGGGACACTAGATTATTTTAGTGCGGGCCGTGCACGGCGCATCGAGCAACGCCGACCGCCGTACACTAGATTTTAAAGCGGGCCGGGCACGGCACATCGCGCAAAGCCGCAATACATTTCTTTTATTTGAACCTACGTTTTAAAATGAATTTTCGGCAGGATTGAACAAAACGTAATACACCACTCGTGGAGTTACGAATTCGCTCACTTGTGTAGTACCTTCGCACACTCGGCTCTCGCCTCGTGTGCAAATTGGTACACGCGTGAGCAAAACACGTACTTTCTCCACTTGTAGTGTAATATACTATTGCCAAATTCGCTCATGTGTCAAATTCAAGGTTAGAAGCAAAATGGTGACACTTCAAACTACAGCAGCCTTGTGTATCTTCAAAAAGTGGAGCTGCCCGTTTCTTAGACTCTATTCTATTGCCCATTTCTATTGTGTGCGGTTGTGGTTGTGTTAAATAATAATTGCCGATGGGTAATAAAAATGTCAGCGCTCCTTCCCTGGCACGCGCTGTACCCTTCGGCCGAATCAGGTAGTCGGTCAGTTTTCTGGGCAAACGTTTTCTAAGGGCGGATAGTATAGAATTATAATTCACTTATTTACAGAAAAAGAATGTTTTTTTTTATTTGGAAACGGGAAATGTTATGAAATAATTTTATATAAAAAAAAAACTTATTTAACATCCAAATAATCATTTTTAAGTTTTATTATAAATAGCCATGAAAAATATGAAAGTAAAACAATTGCAGTTGTTTATAATAATAATAATATTGTAATTGTAATTATTAGTTTTACAGAGATAAACCAAAATTTGAATTTTAACTATTGTATATTTTAAATAAATTTTCAATGCGCTAATTATTGTATTATTATTCATTCATTAATATATTTTTTTATATATAACACATTTCTCCTTTTCTATATAAAAAAAAACATTCTTTCCCTGTAGATAAGCGAATTTTTGTTTATTTGTTTCCCAACAGAAACAATAATTCTATTTACAGGGAAAATGTATAATCACAAAATAGAAGTTAAAGTAACATAACTAATTTTGGCTATATTTAATTATGGTTGAAAAAATAACAATAATTACAACAGTTCACAATCTTTGCTTTTAGATGTAGTAATAGAATCCCAAATAATATCAATTGAATTATTAGTTAATATAATCTGGAAATTTCCATTATTTAATTACTCGATATAATATATTCCGGTTTAACCGTTCTTCCAAGGGTAAGAAAAGTGCAGGTACGGATAATGCAAAGGTTAGGTAACGCCTATTCTTACTAATTCGGGAATTTTTTATTTTAATGACGTTTGTTTATGTACTGATATATGATTACTTGTCGGTAGTTTGCGCCTAACGTGATTTCGGCGTTTTAGATATTACAGAGTAAATATGAGATTTCGACCGACCTTTTTTTTCCCTTGCTGTCCTTTACTACCTGCCCCTTCGCCGGTTATAAATCACAATTTCTATTCACTACAACTCTGAATAGGTTTCCTAATTTATGATACAAAACAAACCATAAACTGCACCCGTTTTTATAACCGCCTGGAGGTATTTTTCTAAGTTTCGGTATGTTCGCTTCAAAAAGGAAGAAGTGATAAAATCCCAGTAGGGTGATTGTATGTGTTGGTCCGTATTTGCAACACCGTCTTATACTACAGGCCTGGAAACTAAAATCGTGACGTCACAGCGGAGGGCCAACGATCATCGCGTCGCACATGTGATCGCCGGACGGCGAAGCGAGTGATTAAGATATATTCTCGTTTAATACAATAAAATTTAGAATATACATTTATTATTTAATTAAATACAATATATATTCTACTTACAATTGATAAATATAATAAAGTATAACAATATAAAGGGTATTAAATTGAATATAAGAATCAAATAATGTACAAATAAACTTTATTTCTCACATATCATATACATTTGCTCTATTTCATACAAATTGTTTTATTTATTTTATAATAGAAGAGAATTTTAAATATATAATGAACTAAATTTAATTAAATGTACTTTGTGAGTGAATATGGTAAAAATAATGGAACATTCCGTACAGTTTTATTATAAAATCGAATTTAAATACAAATAAAAACCTTTTCTAAATTAAATAAAAATTGAAATAATAAATTATACATTTCATTTTTAAATAGTAAACAAAGTTTCATCCCAAAAAAATAAAATGAATGTTATAACAATAATTTGGTTTTTTAATATATTTAAGTGTAACCATAAATTATAGCAAAGTTGAAATATTCCTTTTGGTTGTCAATTTTTTATGATCAAAATCATTTTTGGTTTTAACATAATTATTTAATAACATTTGTAGCAGCTTTAACAATTAAATATAAAGTATCATTATGATTGTGACCTTTTATACAACTGAAATCAGTAAGCAAAAATCAAATTTTATTATTTCTTGCATAGAGAGATCAATTACTACATCTTTTTGTGAATAAGTATTTAAAAATTCTTTGTACTTCTCCGATGTTAAACAATCAACAGTTATATATGTAAGCATAACAGCATCTGAATTGGGAAATTGAAGTCCTCCTCTGTTAAGATTTTTAATGAAATTATAATTTTGTCGAAAACATCAGCATTTACCTCCTGATCTAATACTAAATACTGTTGGCAAATTTTACATTTCAAATTCTTTATTGCAGATCTAGCACAATAACCTGCAATGTATATATTTATATATAAATATATTTAAGATGTCTTTCAAACTATTATAACTATTATAACTTGCATTGTCCTTTGTATAATGAAAGTTCTAATTCTGTATTAATTACAGCTAATGATTTCAAAATTGGCACAGATGAAGTGTCCAATAAAGCAAATGTAACAGCACAAGTTGTTTTAATAACAGTCCACTCAAGTGGTATAAGAATATTTTCCAAACACACTAATAATTGTTCAAATGTAGAAAAGGTTCTTTGTTTTTCATATTCACATTTAGAAAGCACACTTTCTTTAATGGCACTGTTTAAATTATTATTGTCGATTCGTTGTCTACGTTCTTCAGCACTTTCTCTCATGGTTGGTGTTGAAGAAATTAAATAGCTGGCATAATTTGGAAATATTGATAGTTTGGCACCATTTCTAAGTCGAGGTATCTGTAGTGGCATACTGAATTTCTTCCCCGTAGCACTATCAAACCATTCAGTACGTCTTTCAATTTCTTCGGCTTTAAAGTAGTGTTCAAATACCTTAAAAAAACATTCATAATTAGCAACATATTTTACAACTATTGTAATTAATTATAAACATTGTATTTATATAATAAATTGGCAAATATGCTTTAATTGTTTGCATTACTGAATAGTTGAGGCTGTTAGTTGTTGAAAGTTCATATTCTAATCACTTTGGTAAATTTTCTTAAATGAAATACGAACGATAACACTGAAATGATAATCTCTTCGCCTGAAGAAGACACAGTGTGTCGAAATAATTGTCGCAAACAGCAAAATAAATATTTGAAAGTGTTATCGTATTTCATTTACGAAAATTTACCAAAGTGATTAGGTAATTGTTTGCATTAAATTTGAGGTTATGTTTTTTCGTGCACTAATTTAACGACTAATTGATATTAATTAATATATGTGTACTACAAGTTTAATGTAATATTATATATTATTAGATTGATGGTTGAGTTTGAACTTACCTTTGAGTATTTAGTTGGCCGAAAATCGGCCCTAGGAATTGCTCTAATCGATGCATAGCGTTCATCTTCGTTTTTGGGAAACGAAAACACACTAACACGTTGCCCACCACTGTAGTTATCCCTACAGTTAGGAACACCACACTTTATTACCATTTTCGTACGGTTTTAAATCGAATTTTCCAAGTAATAAGGGAGCGAAACGGCAAGCACCTTAAAAATATATGAATGTTTTCGTTGTCTCTCGCTTGGCAGGCCGAAAAGATGGCCCTCCTCTGTGACGTCACAGACAGAGCAATCAACGGCTACGTTCAGTTTCCTGGCCTGTAGTGACCCTACACGGTCAATAATACTGTCATTATTTTACAAATATACTATTGATCGTGTAGTGTTAATACTGATGGAGTGATGAAAATTTTGAAGAATATCCGGATATTTTGAGATCGCAGCGTCAGTATTAGGCCACGCCCAAAAAGATAGATACGCACGGGGAATTATTTCATGAGAAATGTGACATAAACAATAATATCCATTTATATTGGATTAAAAATTATTGATGGGCAAGATCGACTGCTCGATCCTTGGAAGGGTTCGAGCCGCTCGATCTCTTTGAGCGGCTCTTTCTTTTCGATCGGCTCGATCATTTCAAACCACTTAATCGGTACGATATTTTCGACGGCTCAATCTTTTCTGAGTGGATCGGCCCAGGAA
This sequence comes from Ontholestes murinus, assembly GCA_963969525.1. NCBI lineage: Eukaryota > Metazoa > Arthropoda > Insecta > Coleoptera > Staphylinidae > Ontholestes > Ontholestes murinus. The sequence continues at coordinate 19,220 of CAXAKX010000833.1, forward strand.
AGATCGTTTATTGAATCACACTATTTCTTTAAGTTATTCTCTTTTATGCAAAGTGGGACAGCCTTTATTAGGCCATAAGAGCGAGCAACGGTTAATCTTCCACGATAATGAAAATAAATATTTGAATCTTAAAAGATAATGTTACTGATGCTAATTTTTAATTTAAAATAATTAAAAAATACTTTTTATTATTATTAATTTAAGTACTGTCAAGTAATAAGCTATTTAATAGACAACTGTTATTTAAATTCGATAAATTAGTAATTATTTAATTTAATGAACAAAATAGTACTTCTCATCAAAGTGGTTACGTAAAAATATAACTGGACAGTAGAGGTGAGATAAATAATAAAAAATTTTGAAATTTTTTTATAATCTGGAATAATTTTAAATCAATATCTTAAAAAGTTAAGTAAATATTTTGAATAATAATGCTGAACGTTAAATAAATCTTAAAAATATAAAGAAATCGGCAAGGCCGCAAAAATGTGG